>JAGFZM010000042.1:1629673-1642306 GCA_017657215.1 Limnothrissa miodon
AGAGAGAGAGAGAGAGAGAGAGAGAGAGAGAGAGAGAGAGAGAGAGATAGGGGAAACAGCACAAGCAACTTCAGACAAACTGAATGGAAGAAAGGCTGGAGACAAACCAGAGGATTAATCAGCTATCAGGAGCCGCCTGGCTTGAGACCCATCCTGGGGATGCAGAAGAGCTGGCACAGCAAAGCCTCCTCTGAAACAGCTCTGGAATCAGACTACAGACTTCCAGTACCACCCACACACAGTCCATCTGTAACAACACAGGAAGCGTGGATACACACACACACACACGGTGGATCTTCAATCTACCTCAGACTCGAAAAGGGAACAGACTGTATCCTGCCTTACATTCTACCTGGTTGTTCATCTCCCAGATGCTTTTACAGTCATTAGCCTACTGCCTAGCAATGGTGAATAAGCAGCCATCCAGAACTCTCTAGAACAAAAACTACATTTGTCTTTAACCCCTTTGATAAACATGTCATGAATGGAATGTTGACAATGCTGTGACAAATACTCCATCTAGGGAACGTTACTCTCCAGTGGAAGTGGCCAAAGCAGCGAAGGCAGGAATGCCGGAGATTCCAGTTTCATGGTGTGCAGTGGGCTATGCCTTATCTTTCTCTTCCACTAACAGATCCCACAGAGTAATCATGAATTGAGCCATTCAGAGATAAAGGCTAAATTGGTGAAAAAAAATGTTGATTAGAATAATTCTGATGGTTAAAGCATCAGGCACGAGAGAAGATCTGAAAATTTAGAGAGGGGCAAACTACTGTATAGTGTAAGAAATATTAAAATGCTGATAGAACAAACATCACTGATGTACTAGTCTTTAATAGGCCTGGCCACAGAGACAATCAAGTTTCAACCCTAGTTTTGCCAGATTCAGATTGTATGCCATTCTACCAAACCGCCTTCAGATTGCCCACGTCACCCGTGGTTGCTGCTCCGACGGCAGTGATGTGAAGCTCAGGCCTCTTTGTCATATTTTTCTCTCTTGCCTGAGGAGCCGCAGGGCTGAGGTGCTCCACCACACGCCAGTCATTACCCGAGGTCCACTGCTACATGCTTAAATGGCACGCCATGCGTCAACAGGGCTGTCAACACACACGCGCACACACAGGCATACAGTACACACACACACACACACAGCCAAGATATATTCACTTCAGGGCATCACAGAGATTTAATGGCCACTGGGCGGGGGCGGCGGTGCTGAGATTTACGCACATATGCAGACCTGTCCGCCGCTTAATCATCCCTCCTTCATTTGCCTCCCCACCCACCCCCACCATTTTGCTATCAAGCCGGCCCAGCGCAACGATCAGACACAACAACTCAGTGAGCTCCAGGGTCCTGCGTGTGTAAGCGCAGCGCTGACGTCGGTGGGAGCAACTGATACACTACTGGCAACACCACATCTGATTTAGGGCCAATCAAACAGCTCCAGGCAAGAATGGAAGAAAAAACGATAGATAGGTAGCTAGATAGACAGATACATTAGATAGATAGATAGATAGATGGATAGATCTAGAAAGCAAACAAAAGAAAGACCAACATAGATAAAAAATGAAAACAAAGAACAAAAGAAAGAAAAAAGAAAGTGGAAGGCTAGTACACAATGTAATTACGGTAATACAACATTCTCAACATAATAACCAACTTAACATGTACCCCTTTCTCCTCTAGTGTTCTAAATCCAAGTTAGTATTTATCATGTAAAAGCTTATTAACAACACAATGGATTGAATGAGAACACACACAAACATACACACATACACACACACACACCCTACCCCATGAGACATCACTTGCCACACCACAGCTGCCTAAAGGAAGTACAGATCACTGCCCGTGAAATGCTTCAGAGCACACTACCTTAATCATAGACACACACAAACACACACACACACACACACACATACAGAGGCACAAGCATGTACACACACATGTACACACATGCATGTATGCACACCCTAATCCTCTTCGGTGCTGACAATGACGCACAGGTTATGGTGGAGCGCATGAAGCAAATGCATTGCTCCTGTGACTCCTGGGTGCAGTTTTTTGCTTGATTAGTTAATCCAAGGGGCCGACGACACAGGTCACCGTGGCAACAGGCTCCGTGATACATGATGCCGTTGAGCCTACTGACACTAATGACATGGCCATGTCAAATTCTAAACAACTGGGCAGTATGATGAATCAAACACAACACATACACAAGCCAATATATGATATGGAGAATCAAAGAACACCTACACACACACACACACACACACACACACACACACACACTGTATTAACACACATGCAGAGAGAGCGAGAAAGAGAGAGAAAGAGATGCAGAAACCCTTTCCATCTTAAATATGGTGATGTTTGAATCTTAATGTGATACTGAGGCCAATGTGGTCAGAACATTTTCCATGAGGGAGAGAGAGAAAGCCAACGGGTGAGATGGAGAAAAAAAGGCGTGGGTGGGTTTACCAAAAGACAAAAAAACAAAATCAAGAGAAAGAGTAAAAAAATGTGAAGAAAGTTTTGATTGGATCACTATTCACTCCGTAAAACATGATCTTATTGAGCCCTTGTTGTATATTTGGATCGAGACCAACCATTTCAGGACCTCCAGGCCCTCATTCACTCACACACTCACACACACACACACACACACACACCAATAACTTTCCTTCTCGTTCCTCACACTCTGTTTCCTCGAAAATCGATCCTGAGAGCAGGGAATGGATGAAACACACAGGGAAGAGATTGTTAAAGATGACTGCTACACCTAAACTCTCTCTCTCTCGCACACATAAACGCTTTAATCAAAAGTTATGTATTATCGTATAATGCAGAGTATCAGATCTTGATTTTGGCATCAAAATCATATAAATAATGTCGGTACAACTGTTTTCTGCACACAAAAATGCCTTCACAGAAAGGAAATTGAAGAGAGAGGGAGATGGAGATGAATAATATGAGGAGATGAAGAGAGTAGGAGAAAACACAAGAATATTTGCCTCCAGGTGGCTAATTCCTGGACTAGCCTGCCAGAAAGCTCTGCAACATTATATTCAATAGACCAGAAAGAGAGAGAGAGAGTGATGGGTGAAAGATGAGAGAGCAAAATGAGACAGCAACAGAAAGAGAGGGGGGCTAGATGCAGAGAGAGAGAGAGAGAGAGGCAGCACAGCACTCAGTAAAAAAAGGCTACTTTGAAAGATCTACAGTACTCCAACCTCCAGAAGCTTCTGATAAATGATTCTCTGCACATCCTTTGGACGATTACAGTTGTAGAGTTGAATTCACTTGATCCAGACGGATGTAGCATTATAATGGTTTTTAGATTATCACAGCTGTAGAGTTGATTTCATATGATCCAGACTCAAATAGCATTACAATGGCTTTTTTTGGTTCATTCCCCTGGAACAACCCTTGACAGTTCTTCAACTAAAGCTTGGCAGTACCATTCAAGCACCAAGTGCACACATGCACACACACACACACACACACATACACTCACACTCACACACACACAGACCTGCTAATCTTTTTTAGTGATAGGCTGCCATGGTGCAGAAGCAGTGGTGTACTTTGAGCCTGAGTCAGCTGATCCAGACACATAGGGCAGCCATGACGGATGCTTCCTCTCACACCCACAGCATTAGAAGCCCCAGGGGCCCCTCCAGAGACCCGCATGCCAGCACTGGCCTATCAGCAGTGACAATCTCCACCACCATTGCCATTGCATCCTGGCACAAACACACACACACATGCAAACACACACACACACAGACCTCAACTAATCACCACTGGAACCATGGCTTCAATAACTCTATTAAAGGCAACTGCGTAAAGTAGAAGTTGAATATTCACACTGACAAAGAGGCCTTGTGATATGTGATCTGAAACCAAACTGGCTGTTTTTATTGACTTTTTTTCTTTTTTCACAAAAAAATCTCTCTGAAAGCAAACGTGTGTTCAAGAAAACTTAAAAACTCTCCTCACTAGTTCAGTTTAACTTCTCTAGCCCAGTTCTGGTTAGCAGTTTGTCTGGATTTGAAAGACTGCAGGGCACAGCAGATATGATTAATGTGTCATCTGAGGACTGCGGTGAACTGATGGAATGAGTGGAGTCAGGTGTGCTGCTACTGAGCTGGAATGAAAGCATGCTGCTCTGATAGCTTTATAGGGGATAAGATTAGCTCCATCCCTCACATAAGTTGTTTAAACGCGACATGGACATGCAATTTAATGTCAGATACTCAAAGCAAGCATACACATACACACACACACACACACACACACACAGAGAGAGAGAGAGAGAGAGAGCAGAATCAGAAGTCACATAGCTCAGCAGCTATTTCTGAAAAAAAAAAAAAAAAACTCCTGCTATTGTGCAACCTGCCATGACTGCCATGTGGTGTGGCCAGATTCTCCCCAGACCGTCTTCGATCAATCGTCTGGAACTCCCCAGGCCAGCGCTCTCTGCATGCTCACTCTCCATCCTCATTGGTGCAGTAACCACACATATTGGCAGCGACCTCTCGAAATGCTCACTTTCTCTTGCACCACAATCTAGTCAGTGTTTAGCAATTACTCAACAAAAAATAACCCGCCAGACACAAGCTGTTGTCAGATTATATTGTCTGGAGATATACTCGAACGATCCCACTTCTGTGTGGTGCATCTGAGTGCATCTGAGTAAAAATGTGGTAGTTGCTGGGCAGGATAAAGCCCAGTTTAGTAACTGTGCAAACCAGTGAGCGGAGCACACAGTTCAGCTCAGACACACACGTAAGAGAACTAGTGGTGAGAACTGTCAGATGGAGGACAGGAATAAAGGAAAGGAAAGACAGAAAGAAAGAGGGATGGTGGGTTAAAGTGTGCAATATGAAGGGAGGGAAAGAGGTAAGGGGGAAAGGGAAGAGTGAGAGCTGCTGTGGTTGCAACTGAACCTGGTGTAGACAATGGCTGGGTCACACATCCTCACAGACAGAGATAGATGGAGACAAAGAAAAGCTGGAGTGTGAGAAAGAAGAGAGAGAGAGAGGAAGAGAGAGAGAGAGAGAGAGAGAGAGAGAGAGGGAGAGAAAGAAATCGAGAGAGTTGGTCCTGCTGCTGAAGCTGGTGAGGGCAGTGATGGGGTCACACAGGCTCACTCCAGTTTGCCCACACAACATCTCACCACCTCCTGCCCCCTCCAACCCTTCCACCCCACCAGAGGCCGTCGGGGCTGTCAGGCTGAAATACGGCGGCGGTCTTCCAGCGTCGCCAGGAACATACTGCACCCACACTGCCCTCTCAGAAACGCCTGGCACAATGCCTCTTTAAACACACACACACACACACACACACACACACAACTAAAGCATGATAAACCTGCTCTGCCATTGAACAATTCTTGGCCAAAGGACAGATCACCCATACTCTTATACAACCACTACTATAACCCACTACCCACTCCCATACACACACCCATACAAAGAAACATTATCTGACATAATCTAAACATATTTAACTCCATTTTACCATCTATTATCAGACTAAAACATGAATATGATTTTAGAAACAACAGAAAAATGGAAAGAAAACTGAGGAAGGAACAGACTGAAGAAATAAAAGGTGAGGAGAGGAGTGAAGGTATAGGTAGACAAAGAGAGGAGATTAGGTAAGACCAGAGGTGGGAAGGATGAGTAGAGAGGAGGTATGGTTTACAATAGGGGAAGGGGACAGGGGGTATGATCGAGAGAGGTCAGGAGAACCAAGAAGGTAAGTTCAGGAAAAGAGGGAAGAGGAAGAGAGGAGAGGAGGAGAGCGGAGGTAAGGTAAGGGGAGAAGAGGAGAGAAGATAAGGTATGAAGAGGGGAAGAGTGGAGGTAAAGTCAGGAAAAGTGGGAGAAGAGGTAGGTCGGGAGAGAGATTGTAGCAGAGGAGAGGAAGAGAGGGGAACCAGGAAAAGGATGGAAGGAAAAGAGAAGAGGAAGAGAGAGGAGCTAAGGTCAGGAGAGGTAAGGAGAGGAGAGAAGGTCATGAGAGGGAAGGAGAGAAGGTAAGGTCAGGAGAGGTGAGGAGAGGAAGTCATGAGAGGGAACAAGAGAAGATAAGGTCGGGAGAGGGGACAGGGTGATGAGAGGAGAGGAGAGAAGGTCATTAGAGGGGAGGAGGAGGAGGAGAAGGCAGGAGAGGCGAGACTAAGAAGGGAGCTATGGTGACTAAGCACAGAGAAACCCTGGAAGCTGACTCAGCACCGTTAACAGCTGCAAGGAATGGAGATAGAGAGAGAGAGAGAGAAAAGAGGGAGGGATGGAGAGGGAAAAGATGGAGAAGAGAGGGAAGCGGGGAGGGGAGATTTAGGGATAAAAAATACTGGGGCCTGAGTGCTGGTTGTCCTTATGCAAGGTGGCTGTCACTGAGGGTGGAGACTCAGCGTAAGATTACGTAACAGCTCCAGAAGAACTCAAGCCCAGACAGTGGCAGGAGGAGGTGTGTTTCTGAGTGTGTGTGTGTAGGGTAATCCTTCGTTGACAGCTTATGTACCTACCCTATGCAGTGTGTGATCTTTTTTCACATTCAAACTGACACAGAAGCGCGCACACACACACACACACACAACCAGCTGCAGTTCTGAGTAAAGGTCACAGCCATAAAGTGTTGTTTTTGGTTCCTAATCAAACATACAGCAGATTTAAAAGGCTTTCCTCGGAGTGTCGTGACTAGATATCTCCAGCAAGGATACACCTCTCTTTCAGGCCAATAAAAATGAACTGATTTATAATTGAGCTGAGCCATAATTGGACAAAGCATGGATTCAACGAACATGTTATAAAAGAGCCTGAATAAAAAAGCACCTATTTTCCAATCGCTATTTAATTCCTTTGCAAGGTCACTCTGTTTTATGGGCTGCGTCGACTTGACTTCAACTCTGACCAAAATGTGACACTGAATCACTCCCTCGGACAAGATTTAAGAATTTATTAATATCACAAATTCCCCCTTGCTTTCAGGCGACAACAGGATTACAACCGAATGCAGCGAGGACAAGAGCTGGGAGAAAAACAAATGGCTCAAGATATTCTCTGCCTCACTGAAAAAAAGGCGTATTTCATCTTTCCTGTTTGAAAAGTGATTTACTGTGTGGTCTGTCCTTCTGTCGAAGAAATCCTTGCTTGAATACAAGAGCTAATCCCTCAGCTGTGCATTGTTGTGTGTTGTGTGCTTGCCCAAAACCTCCACTATTACATGGTGTTAGTGACAGTCACCCTGTGTCTGTGTGTGTGTGTGTGTGTCACATCCCTGCCATTTACTCCTGGCAGGAGTGTTTTCACTAGTGGGATTGAAATAAAGAGCTCTGAAACAGAGTTCCCGGGGAAACAAGCTCAGTATTAGGTAGAACACACAAGAAATCTACTGAAAACATTTCTTAGATACGCACCTAGATACTGCTTGTTACTGTCGATTCAATCTATATGTGTCTATAGGTGTATGTTAGTGAGTGAGGGAGTGTGTGTGTGTGCATGTATGTGTGTGCACAAGCGTGTATGTCAGTGTCAGTGAGTCGTTAGAGCAGTCTGTTGCCTCACTGGAGCCCAGGAGGTTGGTTCTATTCCTGTTCTCCATCCGTCTGTGCATCGGGCATGATAGCATCCAAATGGATAAAGGCACAGCTGAGAGATGACCAGAGCTTCCCTCGCACACAAACATCAGCGCAGACAAGAGGCACGTAACACACATGAAATAGCACACACAAAAATGTGCATCAACCCCCCCTCTCCACCACACACACACACACAAACTCCTACTCCTTATCAATCTCTCAGAGGCCACAGCAGGGAATGATTGGAGGGTGGGGTGGGGTGGTGTGGGTTTTAGGGTAATAGAGTTACACAGGGTTATCTCTACGGCAAGCAGAGTCGGCACTAAATGCTGTCTGAAGGAACTTGGGACTGCTGGAACTCATGACTCCAGTTGGAAGAAGTAAAGCTCTCGCATCTTCCCTGCCAGCTACAAAATCTGCTTGTTAGTCCCCCAACCCCTTTAGATTCTGTGTGGAGATAAACAGTCTCAACACACAATTTAAAATCCTCCAAGGTACTCGCTTGTGTGTGTAAACACTGGAAATGAGGCGAAAACAAAAATCAACAGATATAAATTGCTGAGTAAACCCTTCTGGAGACACCCCGTCTCTGCCTACCCCATGTCTAACAGTCAGGCCAGATAGAGTACTGTGTAATACAGGCTTTAACCCAAACAATTATTCAAACCAGGGAAACCAGGGAACCTTTGAACCATAATTTTCTGAACAGAAACCATATTTTAAACCTTTCCAACTTTGGGTTCCACCCTAAAATTGATGTTCCTGAACCAGGAAACACAGCTTGTTTATGTGGTCTTCAAAGAGCCTATAAATGAACTGATTAATTTCCCGGGAAAAAAGAAAAAAAAATGCTGCCATATTTTTATTTTTAAATAAATGTTTATGTTCCAAAACAAAGTTCCTTGCAAAATCTCGAAAGTTTCTGTTTTTTGTTTTTGTTCATTAAACTGACTCAAAGCGTTGATTCAAACTAGCTGTACTGATTTGTGTTCACTTTGCATCAGGTAAACAAACTGTTCTTCCTTTACCACTAAGATAAGATTGACCACTGTACTTAATGCACACTATTCACTGACAGCACACGTATCGTCCTTATACAAACATGTATAATTCTTTCAGAACCAATCCGATTTAGGCCAATAGGCACAATTCTTTGTGCTTTAGTGCCTTCTAGAAGGCAGAGGAACCTGGTATGTGTTTCCATGGATACCAGACTGGGGTTCTTTTGTCAGTGACGTTTTTGTTTATTTTTACTTGATCGTCACTTGGTGAAATTCTTGTTTGTCCTCGACTTTGACACAATGCTGAACCCTTACAAACAAAAGACAGTGACAACCTTCATCAGAACTAAATACATGTATGTGAATGAGCAACATGAAAAAGGCAGGCATGCATGAGGCTCTCTGCTACGCTAGACATTGCAGCTAAATCTGGAGAGGACGGTTCGCTGTCGATTTGAAAGGCAGATTAGCTCACAACTGAACACTAATTGCTGTCTGGGAGACAGGAGCAAAACTGTGATGGAGGAAGACTCATTGTTGGACGTCCACACCTGCAATAAGCTCCCCCTGGGTTTGCGTGGTATTTCTGAGTCGCTGAGTCCAGCCTCTCGTCCTGTCATTTGCTGCTGAAGACTTGCCATGGCTCCTGCCCAGATGTCACACAAAACTCACCTCAACGCTAATAACCAGCAGCAAAAGCACTGGCCCAGCTCTCACACAGAATTCACAGAAGCTTCCAGAAATACCACTGCAATCAAGAGTTCTAATAAAAAAAGAGTTTTTAAATGATTCTTTGTTTATCTCACTGTAGCAAGTGTGGAGAACCAGAATTTTGAACAAATGAACTATATACTTAAGAGGAAAGGATTACTGGAGTATTAAAGAATCAGCTAATTGACAACTTGATGAAATGACAAGCCTACTTTAGCAAGACACAGCTAAATACTGTTGTAATTTAAGGACTGGCATGGAGCATGATGCAGCAAAATACCTTGTACACAGAAGGATAAAAGTCAACCCAAAAGTTTAAGAGTGTTGCATAATAATACTTTCTTTCTTTCTCTGTTGACATTATGACAGTTCCTCCAACTGCCTGAGTCTGTGTATCTCTGCAATCACATACATTGGCACACACACACAGATATTCATCAGAGCAAACAGGGCTGTTGAGATGCAAAACCAATGTTTGGGGAAAATTCAGACAGGGTCTCACACACACGCACACACACACACACACACACACACACACACAGACAGCCCTGCCTTTTGACGTCCTGGAGAGCAAGGTAAACACACAAGCGGCGCAGAGTGTCACAAATCTAATCTGCTGTTTGTTTTCCCAATTAGAGAGATGGCTTGCCCTGCGTCAGCAGCACCAGCAGCAGTCAGGGGGCCCAGGCAAGAAGGGTGGGGCAAGCCAGGATACTTCTGAATGTGTGTGTATGTGTGTGTGTGTGTGTGTGTGTGGAGGGGGGGGGGGGGGGGTACCTCCTCAAAGAGGCCTTGGGAAGATCCTGGAGGTATGTGTATGTGTGTGTGTCTGCGTGGGTATGTGTGGGGTGCACAAAGTGGAGACTGTTCCGTTCTGAGCCACTCATCGTTGAGTGCTGACTTAGGGCAAGTGTATGTGTGTGTGCGTGTGTGTGTGTGTTTAAAGGAAGCTAGACCACGACAGAAGAAAACCTGTTGCGCTCTATTGCCTGACAGCATAAGCAGCCATGTGTTCACCCACTCTCTCTCTTTCTCTCGTTGGCTGGACAGCCCCCAAAGCTCTCCCCGCAGTCCGTGCCCTGACGGGCTGGTCAGGAGGAACCTCTGGGCCCCTGGACCACGGGCCCTCTGCTGCAAATCATCTGTCTGTCAGTCGTCTCTTTGCCCACCGTGGCCCATACAAACACTGTGCTATTGATTTAGCCTTCACCAAGTGCCGCGAGTCCGCCCAGCCTTCCTGTAGAAAACACAGGTTGAACTGTGCTGCCCACTGCCTGCTCTGATTGGGGTGTATGATCACCCTGCCTCTGATGAATGCTGTCTTTAGATGGGACTAGATACAGAGAGAGAGAGAGACAGAAAGCCAAAGAGAGAGAGAAAGTGAGTGAGAGAGAGTGTGTATTTGTGTGAGTGACAGGTGACGTGTATGTGTGTGTGTGTGTGTGTAAGAGAGAGAAAGGGAGACTTGTATTTGCTTACTTTAGTACCTGCTGTGTGGACACAGTTAAAGTCACATAGACTATAGTTCTTAGGTGGCATCAGCTAGGCCCTATCAAGCCTGCATCTACACATGTTAAGAGGAGAAGCTATGGACACTTAAGAAATACTTGTTGCCACTGACATGCTATTTTAGGCACCATCAATCCATCAAAGTAGCAGTTTACAATTGTTGTATCTGAATGAAGCATCCTTGGCATATTAAGCCGCACAATGAAATGCTTGTGACGGTATTCACACAACGTCTGGCAAGGCGAAACATCGGATGTGGTCCGAGAGACTAAAGGTTCAAAGCAAAATGCAGTGGAGTGGTGGAATGAATACTGAACTGTGAAATGTGGAAGGTGTTTAGGTCTGCTGTTTTTCCCACCCATGGCCTAGCTCTTTTTTTCTACAGCAGTGGCTGCTGAGGGCAGTCTGGTAGCTGGGCGTACAGAGAAAAAAAATGGGAGAGTGGTGCCTGCCACAGGGGGCAGCTGAAAGTCAAGCGTTCGCTCTGCCTGACCAAGCCTGACCACTCTCACTCTCACCGTAGCACCTGTGTGTGCATGCGCCCACGCCAACACAGCAGCAACAACAATAACTCTCTCTCTCTCTCTCTCTCAAACACACACCGCAAAGGACAGTCACTAAGGTGAAGACACCAAATCGGCCACTAAGGACACAGATTACACAGTGCAGAAGTTTAAGAGGCACTATGATTAATGACAAGTAAGTTTAATGAGTCTTCTGCAGACATCCACATTACAGACAAAAATGTTATAACATTGTTATTCGATAGTGAAATGATGATGGTGTGTGTGTGTGTGTGTGTTTGCGCGTGCGTGTGTGTATAAGCACATATGGCTGTTGGGACGACATGCAAATGAAAGCATTTTGAGAGTAAATAGGGTGAATGTGCCTTTCTTGCCCCCCCGGCTCAAAGGCAGGGCAGTGGTGAGTGAATGTACCCAAACAGCCTCTGTGGCTAGAGCAGGCCAGAAACAGGACTGAGGGTAGACCTGAACACACCCACTGAAACACTCTCCACTGTTATATTCATGCAAATATTGACTTTCCTGTACGGACCAGAAAAAACAGATGCCTTGGAATGAATATGTGTGTGTGTGCGTGTGTGTTTGTGTGTGTGTGTGTGTGCGTGTGTGAGAGAGAGAGACATTTCACAGATAAAACAGGCTGGCAGTACACAAAAATATGGTCAATTAAACAAAGATGTGGCCACATATAAACAAAACAGAAACCTGAGACTCAGCCCATGCAATGCACACACACACACACACACACACACACAGATGAGACATATTGAGAGATGCATACACAAGAAACATATAAAAATATAAACCCACAGAGGGCCAGGAAAATACTCACAGATATATCATCACAAACAACCTTGATAGCCACCTGTTTTGTGCCTAAATTAACACACACAGATATTGTCCATGCACACACATACACGCCCTTATACTGTACTCTCATTTTGAACTGGAAAAAGGTAAAACTCTATGAACTCAAGGGGCGGTGGAAAATGAATGTATTTCTCTAAAAGGTGGCATGACCTTTAAAGGAGGTAGCCTTAATAAGTCATACACTACAGCCACCTGCCTGTTTCTTACAGGTTTCTAGGCGGAAAAGGGGGCCACTAATCAACACCAAGAACAATAGCGCTCTGATAAACACTTCAAGCGCACACAGCTGTGCAAAAATGTGCAATAATCTCAACTAGAAAATTATTTCTTGCTTTGTAAGAGATTTGCAAGTGTCAAAGTGTCATGATTTTATTCACTGTTAGACATTTCAGCAATTTCTACAGTATATTACTGTAAAGCA
>JAGFZM010000042.1:1652306-1678275 GCA_017657215.1 Limnothrissa miodon
TTTTCCTGAAAAAATCCGAGAACCAACTAATTTTATTGGTGTGGCCTTATCCATTAATCACATCTGCCCCCATATCGATATTTCGAACGCATTCCGAGTTCACTCAGACATTCAATCACTATCATATCACTACAGGACCACAGCAGTAATTTACGGGGAGCAACCCATTTAGTCCATCAGAGAGACCACTATCTCTGGCATCAGTCACAGACTTAGACAATATGCTTCCAACACCACATCCTTCAGTACCTTTCCATAGCACATAGAGTTTCTGGGGAGTGTATCTGGTGTCTGTGTATGTGTGTGTGTGTGTGTGTGTTTGTGCGTATCTCACGTGTGAGCCGGGGGGAGAGTGTGTGCGTGTATGTGTGTTTTGGACTAGCCCAAAGCAAGTAGTCAAGAACAGATTGGCGTGGTGTCAACCAACTCAACAAGCACTGCGTCTCCTAAGTTAACCTCGTCCCACTTCCACTACCGCTTCTAATTACAGACGATTTCCGTCACACACAAGATGCCTCAGACACAACAGAAGCATACTGCCGTGCTTGTGGCCTGGTTGCTGCTGCAGTGACCGCACATACACGGTACACATTGAGTCCAGGGTGTTTCCTTAAGATGCTTATCCTCACAGCCGGCATATTTGGCGGGAATCAGGAGGGTGGGCACAGGGATGAGCAGCGCAAGTGGTGGCGATCGGCCGACCTGCATTTGCCCACCTGTGCCCCATGCGGGCAGCGCACCCTGGCACAGAGGATTACATAACTCCACCTGGTCCCGCATCCAGCCATTGTGACTGGGCAGACAGCAAAAAAAAAAAGGAAGAGAGAGAGAATCTGTTCAATTGGGTGGAGAGGTGAAGAGGGGGAATGTTGGCGGTAGTGGTGGATGGGTAGGAGGGCGGTTGCTCCCTCTGTTCTGGGGGACGACTTACTTCATCTTGGGCTACTGCCAAAAAAACTAGGAATGCACACACAGCTCTTTCCCTCACTTTCTTCTTACAGTCTCTCCCACGCACACACACAGACACACTCGCTCACCTACACACACAATTTGTTAAAAAGAAATATTCACACACAAGCGAGTCTAACCATATTCAACCCATTTTACAAAAATGCTAAGGGTCAACTCATAAATTGGAACAATGAAATTGACACACGTTACAGTGCACGTCCTCACAGGCCAAGCAGTCAGGCACGTACCAAACAGCTGAGCAAACACAGTTTGGCTACATGATAATGAAACTATTAAAAAAGTCAATGCAAGCACCCACTTCAAAAAGACTTCTGAATTTTTGCTGGGTGGAATACCTTCTGGCAATTCTTGTCATGTGAGCAGTCAGTACTTAAAGGTCTCACTGCCCATGAGTTGCAGAATAAGGTTCTCTCTCACTACAGAAACCCTGTGAAACTACTTCTGGGCTCCTGTGTGACTGACTGGGTGGAATTGTTCTGGTGCTGGTCAGAATGGCATACTGGAAAGGGGTTTTAAAAAGCAGGGTTTCCGGCAAGGAATCAACATTCACAAGCTTCTTTGTAAAACCTTTAAGAGTCGGGAGGCTTTTAACACCAGTGTGTGATCTTGATCACTAAAAATCCCCACATAAAATTCCCTCTGTTTGCATTCTCTGTGTGTGTGTGCGTGTGTGTGTGTGTGTGTGTGTGTAGGGGCGGGGAGTACTTTGTTTTCCTGTCAATCAAAGTTCAGGATTGTCAGTATCCTGTGCATACATACAGATCTGTGTAAGAAAGGTTATGGTGTGTGTGTGTGTGTTTTGAAGGAAAGCACATGTAGGTTAAAGTCATCACAGGGTGCACTACCACAGGATGCATTACACATAGAAATGCATATAGAAATTCAGGGATTGTTTAATTGTCCTGACTTTTAAAGTAGGGTTAATGACATGCAGAAGCCAGAGGCTATGGGTGATGCAACTGTGTGTGTGCGTGTGTGTGTGTGTGTACTGTGTGTGTAGGGTGTCAGACTGTGTTTCCCAGTGCCAGCTATCCCTGCTCCCATCATAGCTACTGAACACAGGGATTACACAGTGTGTCTGCAAAATTCTGCAAACAATACTTCTGTGAGTGTGTGTTTATTCTCAGTAGCCATTACGCAGGAGGATAAAACAAGCACAGAAGCCACCAACTATGAAGAAAATAGAAACAAAACCTACCTAATCTATATTTACAGACAAGCAGGCTATTCGACAGCAATTCTGTAAGCGCTGTTTGTCTGTTTCAGTGAATGTGCACACACACACACACACACGAGTACAACTTAGTCTATCTGTTCCCTAACACACATATGGACAGCATAGCTCGCTGCTGGTTTTGAATAGAATGCATGTGTCAGCAATACAGCACCAGTAGCTAAGGTCTGCAAAAGGATGAAAGGCCAAACAAAATGGGCCTGCAGCCCTCTTCAGCATCAACTTTGAAAGACACCTCTCTCTCTCTCTCGGATACAAATCAAAGGCTGTGAGGAAGAAAGAGCAAGCAAGTGCCTGCGATGCTGCTGCTGCTGCTGCCGCCGCCGCCGCTATCCCCCTCAGGGCCAGCTGGCCTATAAATACCCCAGCATTACCATAACCACCGCTTCAGAAGCATGGAAAACAAAAGACAGAGAGCACTCCCAACCACCTTTCATGGCCATGGGTTCAAACAGGGGAAGCTTATGCGACAAGCATTGCGCAGCTATTAGCAACGACGGCACAAAATGAAAACAATAACATCACCAAAAAAAATCAAACAAATCAACACATTCCTGTCCTGTTTAGAACCAAAGCAGCCCAGTGAGAGCTTGGAGCTCATTTCGATACCCACAAGACTGTAAACCTCGACCAACATCAAAGCCCCTAGGCGCTTTCATCTGGTCGTTAAGCCACGGCAGAGGCCAAAGATGCAGACGGATACAGCAAGACAAATTAGCAGTTGCTCTCAGGACTGGATCTTGCTTGCTCTGTCTCTTACACACACACACACACACACACACACAAACACACACGTGAGCCAGTGAGTAATGGATGCTAATCGCTTACTGGCACTAGGATCGGTAGGTTACCAGAAGTGAGTGTTGTGTCCACCCTGATCCTTGCTCTCAGGCCTACACATACTCCTCTTTTTTATACACCCAGCTGCAAACAATTACATGGATCAGATTTCAATGGATCATATGTACTGAAGGTTTAACAAGTAAAGCTTGGTTTATGGAATGGTGTGATTACCTTTTAAATAGTATTGGCAGTAGTTAGGGCTGTTAGATTTTGGAGAAAATTGTAATACTAGCAGCAGCAGAAGTAGTAGTAGCAGCAGTACTGCAACAGTGGTAAAGGTAGTAGTAGTAGTAGTAGTAGTAGCAGCACATCAGCAGCAGTAGTAGTAGTAGTGACAGCAGAAGGTGTAAGAAAGCAGTAATAGTAGTAGTAGTAGTAGTAGTAGTAGTAGTGACAGTAGGAGGTGAAGAGGGTAGAAGTGGGAGGAAAGTAGATGTAGCAGCTGTAGACAGAATGAGTGCATTTACATTTTGTTCAATCAAACTTTATTCTTTATTTATTTACAATTTGTATGAATGCACCGTATTCACAATCCTCTTCTTTTGGCCAGCCTGAAACGCCCATTAAAATAACACCCAACATTAATAGTAGCTTAAGTAGACTTGACAAGCATGACTTTCTCCACACCCTTACTGACCTCCAGCCTGCTGCCACGCTGCTGTGCTGAGCCAGTGGCTGGCATATTTCTCTGTCTGCTGGTATGCAGCGCCTAACTGCACGCAGTTGACCCATGGCTGCCATGTGCATGCCTTTTAGATGGTATGTGAGCTGAAAAGGAGCTGGTATGTAGCTAACCGCATATCTGGCATGTGGACACTGCCCGATTAACCATTAACTGGCATGCAAATGGTATGTCGCTAATCCAGGGCTACGTGGAAAAGCATGTCCATAGTGGCGCTCATTCACTGCAGGGTCACAGCACTGGGTCAAAAGCAGCAGCACAAATGCAGATTCCAAGAAAAAAAGGCTGGAAGCAGAGATTAATGCGCGGGAACAATGGGAAGATTGCTCTCTCTCTCTCTCTCTCTCTCACACACACACACACACACACACACACAGACACACACCACACACTGTGTAGAGGGGCATGTGGAGGGGCATCCTTTGGGACTGGCAGAGGTGAGTCAGCAGCTAGATTCTACCCCACTCTACCCCTTTATTGCCCCTTAACAAATCCTCAGGTCATACTTCTAGACCATTCCTAACTCTGCGGCCTCTCTTTACCAAATCATCTTGCTTTTTACCCCCATTTAGCCCTAGAACCTCTCTTCACTCTGATGCCATTTATGTCCCTCCTTCTGACCAACTCACCCCTCCAGCATCATTTCATCCTAATTTGCCTTATCCTTTGCCTTCTCTGTACCCCCCACCCAAATGTGCTTCCTCCTGCCTTCTTTTATCAACCCCCCCCCTCCCCCTTTATAATTTTCTTCTTGGCTTTTCTTTCTTGGCTGATAACTTCCACCATCTTGTTCTGGCTGGTCTAGTTCTCTCCGGCTCATCAGCACCAGTCACTCATCTCTTGGCCCTTTCATTACCTCCTGATGAACAAGCCATGCCCTAATTAAGCACTCCACACGCCCACCCCTCCCCTTGCAACGCACCTCACCACCCTGAAAAAAAAAAAAATTCACGCCTACCCGCCCACCCTTCTGTGCTGCACTTTGTCACGGCAGCGGTCAACAGCTCCATCACACCTCCCAATCTCGGCTGCTGCCCTGTGAGCTCTCCACGTTAGCCCACTGTTAGCTCCCTCGCTCATACTGAGAGCAAGACAGGAAAGGTGGAGGTGATGAATAGAGGGATACGTAGTAGAGGAGAGAGAGAGAGAGAGAGCGAGCAAGAAAGGGAAGGATTGAGGGACCACAAGGGAAAAATGAAAAGCAAGGGTGTTGAACATATTGAGGATAGCTTATGCAGAATAAATGTGAGCCACTGGGTCTTCTTGTGTCAGCTACAGGCCTATAGTAATGGCATCTTAGTGAGAGATGTCCAGCCGAAGGGTAAAGCCTCACCTTTGCAACTGTAAATCAGTCTAGAGGGTTTCGAGGGCACTGGCGTGCCACTCTGTGCAAGGTCCGGGGGGAGTGTGGCGGGCAATGTGATGACAGCCCATCTCACAGAGAAGGCCGCCAAATTTCAAGCCTTGTTTATTACCCAAAGTTATAGTCAACATGTAGGGATTTTATGTTTTGGCATATCTTTAAATTATAGCTGTGGTTCCTAAAGTGTGGGGTAGGCCAACCTGGCTGACATGCAGTTCTGGAGTCAAACAAAATGACAAACTGACTTATTTGGTGATGAGCTTATACTCTGCTTGGTACTTACTTACATAATAGGGCCAGGCTCGACAGCTTAGCATTTTGTTATATGTGAGCTCTGTCCTGATTATCATTACATTGTTTATAAAAGCATATGAACAATTATTACCAACCAAATGGAAAGAAATATATGTTGACATAATTTATGTAAGACTACATGATAGCTGAAATTAATGTAATGTATAAATGTTAATGATTGATGGGCAATATCTGGGTATATTTGGCAATTTCTATTTTGATTTGTACTGTAGTGGAGTTCAGTGTTTGGTCTTTGAAAATGTGCCGTTCCTGATATGGAAGTCTCTAGATATGGAATGAAATGAAATCAAATAAAATTGATATCCTTATAGCCACTGGCAATTCATGTGATCAGCAGATGGCCACCTGCAAAGTGGTTGCAGCTTTTTACATTGTGGAAAAAAGATGTGTGAGGCACAAGGAATAGCAGTAGGTGCTGAGAGGTGCTCAGCTGCACATGTGAGATGACCAGGGGGGCATTTCTAGACAGCATTGTTGCTAAAACCGTTAGCAATCTCAGCAGTTCTACCAGTGAGTAAAGCAGCCTAGCAACAAAAGATGACAATGCTAGCAACGATGGCTTGTTCAAAGGGCGCCCTGATTGAGACTATGGGTGAGTCAGAGAACAGGAGGGAGGATAAAATACAGAACCAAAGACTGAAACAGTGCACTGTCACGGATGTGTGTAGGGATACCGTGTGTGTGTGTGTGTGTGTGTGTGTGTGTGTGGTATGAATGGGAGGTGCTGACAAAGAGACAACAGTAGGGGACAATGTAAGGTGTTGAGAAGGCTCCTTGGAAGTTGGCACAGAGCCTTCTCATCCATCTGGCCTTTGCCAAGCGCCATGGATAAGTGCTAACCAAAGCCCGTCTGACACCACACACTGCAGGCACAGACACACATACACACACACACACACACACACAGACAGACGACAGTACACTCCATGCAGGCTAATGACGCCACAAAACAACCTTACTTCTCTTGAACAGACTCATCCCAAAATCTCATAACATTGCGAGACGCAATCAGCAACTACCAACAATGCATGAAATAGATACCACCTCAGACCAAGGAAATCTATACACTGTTAGAGTGTGTATCTATACACTGAAAAGAAGTGAAGAGTGCAATGAAGTTCACTTAAGTAAACAGAAAGTTCAGATGTGTGTTTCGACAGTGCAGAATAAGCAGTGTCCTCAAGTCAACTTGTTTGAACCTACACAAAATTGTGCAAGCAACTGTGCCTGTGTTTATTTCTATGCCAGATTCAGGGAATGCGTGTCTAAATATTTCAAACTCCAAGAGAACATCTGAGCACTCAAAGAGAATTCTTTCTGAGCAACCCATGTGGCTTAAATAAGGCTGATATTATTGTACATGCAATAAAAGTTACTCAAAAACCTAATTTAGGGTGTACACACCATCCCATCAACTACAGCCAAGAGCCATCAAGCCATGCCTTTAGATGCCTTTAGATGCTCATATTGAGAGGCCCAAATTCTCTACAGTCCTTCAACAAAAGTTACTTAATATTAGATAGATAGTGGAATAGAAAAAAAATTTACATGGACTCCTGAATTCATTGGAATATATATGCCAGTTTTACTTGTTACCAAAGGGCTTGACTGCAGGTTTAAAGAATGTCGGGCAAACCTGGTGACCTTACTGATTTACATCTCTACATTGATTTCCAACAACATAAAATAAAACTGGAACATGCAGTGCAATTTCTCCAAAGGCTGAGGCCGAGGAAAGGCCAGCAAAACCACAGGTGATCATCACATAGCCAGCCCCTCTCTCTCTTTGTGTCTTCCTTTTTATCTCTCCCTCTCTCTCTCTCCAATTCCCTCCAATTCACTCTTAATTTCCCTCACCCCTTTGTTTCTTCACTACTACGTGTCGTCGCTCTACTTAACTGTTTATTACCACCTCTCGCGAACCCCCCCCCCCCCCCCCCCCCCCCCCCCCACCCCCCCCCACACACACACACACACACACACACACACACACACACACACACACACATATGCACACACACAGGCAGCAGCTCAGGAGAATACAACACTCTGGCAAGCTCCGTGGGGCTCAGGGTGACATCAGGTTAAGCAGAAACTATAAACAGCAGAGGCTATAAACGTCACCTTCTATGGAAGATACTCGCATCAGGTACAATTTTACTGGTAAATCACTGCTGCACTGCCATCACCCCAGCCCCCTACTCACACACATACACAGGTTTAATTTGGGGGAGAGAGAAGTGGGATGCTGATAGCGCAATTTGGACTGAGATTAAATTTACATAGCAAAATGTGACCATAGGCGCAACACAAACAGCAGCTTGAAACACCACAACAGAGACTCAAGTAGAGTTTGAAATGGCGTGTGTTTGTGTGTGTGTGCAGCTCTCCAGAAACAATGTGTGTATACTGTAAACAGTGTAATATAATGAAATGTACATTACTCAAAATGTGCATGAAATTCCTGGAGCTGCCACTAATGTCATCCCAGGAAACCTTGTTTAGACCTAAATTTCTCACACAGTAAAATGTGCTCAGATCCAAATGTGCCATGCCTTAGGTTCTGAAGTGCTGATGTCAGTTAATCATTCCGGACAAAGGCATGGGAGAATTGTTATTGTAGTAAGTAACTGTTGCATGAAAGGCATATAATATGATCCATCTTTAAGTGAAGGCGGCTGGCTATTTGTTCAACATAACAGTTATATGTACAGTTTCTAAATTTAAGGTGGTGTTTAGTGACCCTTTAAACTAAATGTGAATCATTTAACTGCAAGTGGAGTTACAGCTCGAATTTAACATATCTTTATGCAATGAAACTGAAAGAGGGCCTGTAAGATCACAAGGTAAACTTTTGACTGCATTCTGCTGCCAAGCACACAATTTAAGATGGGGTGACAAGCCAGTGGTTGCATAAAGAACTTGGACAGCAAACAGATTTGTATTATCTAATGTAAATATTTGTGCGAGAGAGTTTTTTGTGACTGTTGAGCTAAGTCAGAAATGCAGACTGTGAGACTTTTGTTACCATCAAGGGTCAAGTCTTAGAATAACCGTAATGACTTGGAGTAATACATTCAGCGAAACCACAAACCGGGTGTTACTCCTAAAATGCCCCAAGCCAACCCTAGCAAACAGCATTTTGTAGCTAACAGCATCATTATTGTCTATGATAATGAAAAATCATTACTTGTTAACTTGTGGATGAAGATTGCGAATACATTTTACACATTAGCTTAATCCATACTGAGTTCCCTACAAAGGTACAATGTTGAATTTAATTTTTCAGATAATGTCATTAATTTCAAACAAATTGTTATGCTAAAGGACCTGCTATCTATGTGACCCCAAATATTCAACTGTTGCTAGCTTATCTTAAATTCTGATGAGAAAGCATATTGCAGCTGAAACTATAACTGAAACTATATCTTCACTCTTCACTTTGAAGCACCACACACTAAATAAGAAGTTGTTTCACTAGCATACATGCACACAAAAAAACTGTCACTGTAATGGTGGAATCACAGATTTCTCTTCATTGTGAGGGATAAGTCATTCTGAAAATACGTATCTCTTATACTTACACTGTGTGTGTGTGTGTGTGTGTGTGTGTGTGTGTGTGTGCGCACTCTGCACCCCAGAGAACATTTCAATATTATAATCAATGCTGCGGAGGGGGGCCACTGGACCCTAAATGTCTAGTGTCACCCTGTGTGTGTGCATGTGTATGTTTGTGTGTTCGTGTGGGTGGGTGCGTATGTGTTATAGTTAATTACAGAAAACACCCTAAAATGCATAAACAAAATATCCATACCACAGACTTCAGATCAGGAAGGCATACTCACTGTGACGGTTAGCCTGATACTTTTCACAGGACAAGGAAAGTCCAAAATTGCCCGATTTTCAATATGAATTTCATCACAGGTAGCTTGTAATATTCTAAGAACAAGCAGCACAGCTAAACAGCTAAAATTATTATTATTTATTTCATTCACGCACTGACACACACATAAGGTTTAGATCCAGATGAATAAAAACGCAGATGCGCAATAGAAAGCCTTTTTTTTTATGGCGGCCGCATGGGTTCTTCTCCCCCCAAATGTGACTGTGCAGTCCTCCGTCAAAATAGCCTAGAAACCTGGTTGAATCCACTTTTCTTTCTGGTTTACTTTAACATAAAAATATCGTAAAATTATACATGACACGAATTATACGTGACAAGAAGTCCTGGGGAGATGACATGTATTTCTTTTGGTTCGGTGACCATTGCCAGATTTGAACTGGAAACTCCTTGCATACAGGACAGTCGACCTAGCCTACTGTGAAATCGAACGTTAAACGAGCAAAAACGAGATGAAAAGTCGCGTGCCCCACCTGCATCCTGCGTACTAGTCTAAAGCATTTGTAAAATATCGACGAGTGTCCTCTATGACTACGGTATGTTGTTATCATTAACCTAGTGGATGTAAAGATTCGGGGACATATGAGGGGAATGTGACCGTTTCCAGGAAGTAAAATGTGTTCAAAAATAGCCGATATAGCCTACAAACTGAAAGCAGTAGGCTAGTCTTCCGGTTATGGTTATGCCATCACAAACTGTAATGATCAGCAAAATCAAGATCATACTGAGAGTCGATAATGCTGTTCAATGGAACTTCACGTTTTCCTGCCTTATTCGAGGAGGTAACACTCCATATCCACTCCCCGTTTCTGCCAGCCAAATGAGTCAAGCGGATTCGACAGACGTTGTTTCCTTATACTATATTTACTCACGAAATAAGAGTATAAGCTCGTTAGTGACAATGTCACAACTTCACCTCTCTGCAAGTAGCAAGCTCGAACTTTACCTGACAGCGAGGAGGGAGCTGCGATTCCTAGTCCGTACAGCGAGCACCAACTGCAATCGGCATGTCTCCGCGCACGCGATGTATGCGTGTGGGGTGTCCGTTCCACTGTTGCAGTACCCGACAGCGAGTGAGCGGACGACCGGGGCTTTCCCTATCCCCTGTCAAACTGGAACTGCAGTCCTGCGTTCAGCTGTTCAGCACAACAAAAACACCGTCTCGCGCTACGCAAACACATCGAGCCGCACCACCCAGCACGAGACGCCCCAAGGGCCCCGCCCCCTTTCCACCTCTTTCTATTGGCGTCGAAAGCAGTAAGGGAGGTGGTTAATAATTATGAGATGTTTGCACATTTTATCGTCCATTGGTTAGTTAAGCGTTACATTTTTTAATACCACCCCCTCATCAGAAAGAAATAATATGGTGACGTCATGGAACCGTTTTGGTAATTTTTCTTTCATTTAGAAAGACCTACAGTTAATTCTTGAGTGTATCAAGTCATCAAACCTCTACGATATGATATGATTTAGCACTAATGCATAACCAAAGCCACCAGGGGCTTCTCAACAGCAACAGGGTATAATGTTCATTCAATCATCAGGCATTAGCTACTGATTATAAGAGACACTGCTGTGCAGATGTGCAATTGGCCATGATTTTAAAGAAAAAAAGAAAGTACTTCAGTTGTTGCTTCTTTAAAATGACTTTATTAAGCATATGGAGGCCATTGGAAGTTTTTTCCAGAAACATGGGCAAAGCTAGCCTGGCTTGCGCGACAAAGCTCATAGGAGCTTGGTCTGGCCATCCTACATTACTAAACGTCTTCTGGGAGGCGGGCTTAACCTGCGTCCATCAGATGCCTCACTACTTGACGAATCTACAACCAATCAGACTACTCATTCTGATGACGTATGCGTAAGCTCGTTTCTCATTGGTGCCCACAGATTTGGGAAAAATAATTCCTCTAAATCGGCAAGATGGCTATACTGACTGGCTCGCGAAATTAAATGTAGCGTCACAGGAAGTATGGGCGGGCCCAGGCTAGGGCAAAGCACCAAATGAACGGAGAACACGGGCAGTCAGACACCACTTCCAGCATTTTCATCTTTCATTTAAGATTATCTGGAGGTGGTTGTGTGTGTGTGTGTGTGTGTGTGTTGGGGGGTGCTTGCGTCAGCTGATTCTACTGCACTGAGTCAGATCACCCACCCCACCCACCCCTACGCAGGAGTCCCAGGTCTGGGTAAATCACTTACCACAGCACTAATACTTGTACAAAGCAAGGGCCACAAGGGAACCATTAGAAGGGTTAACCTTAAGCATGGACTCCAATTCAATTAGATGTCTCTCTGGGGTGAAGGTGTCGTGCAAAGTTCCTGCAATGAAATCTAGTGATAATAATGGAAACAAGGTTTGTCAGGATAGATTGTTATAACTCTGTGGTAATGAACCTTTTAACTCTTATATTAGTCATTCCCTGGTTATCTCCCTCTATCTCTCAGTGGTAAAAAAAACAAGCTGCAGTACATAAACATGAATAAAACAATGGAAACAATAAATAAAACCCACACATGCCAACTGCAAACCATTGTAACACATATTTGGATGTAATGCTATTGGATGTATGCTATATTTGTTTCTTAATTCCAAATAATTCTTAATGCAAAGTGATAGAAACAGACACTTGAACACTAACCTTTACGGAATGTATTAGAATGACGACATGGTAATAACCACGACTCTTACCTAGCCTGTCTGTTGGCATGAGCCGCTGCACCTGTGACTGAAGCCAGAACAGACAGCACCCTGGAGGGCCTTCTTGCTCTTCCCTGAAAACTGAGCACTGAAGTTCACCTGGCACCCAGGTGGTGAGTCATCGGCAGTGGCTGTCACCAAGTGCTGCTCTGGTGCTGGTACCCTGTGGTGCAGGTGAAGGGGTCAGACCCTGCTGCATGGCTGATTCAGGGTGGGAGTCATGCTGGGTGTGACATTTAGATTTCGCAGAGTGTGGTTACCATACTTGTGTGTGTGTGCGTGTGTGTAGGTGGGTTAACAAGCTAGTAGCTCATCTATTTGTCATATTATTAGTTAAATAATTTGTGAAGTCTTGCATCTTGAACAGTTGCCGTTGTAAGAAATGAAGGAATCTTTTGCATCCTGATTGCAGCTGGCATAGGAATTAAGCATTGTTGTTATTCTGTGCCAAACCCATGCCCTGAGCACACTACTATCTGGATTTGTTTGTGCGGTAAGTGTCATCCTCGAGATGACCGGAGCTCCTTCCCTGAGAGAGAAAGAGAAAAAAATATAAAGTGGAGAGGAAAAACTGTATGAGTGAGTAAGAGAAGGAAGGGAGAGAAAGAGAGAGAGAGAGAGAGGAAAGGAGGGAGAGAACAGGGAGAAAAAAAGAGAACGCAAGAGCAACAGCAGGACACACTTCAGTGTAAGCGCTCCACGCGGCGACAATATGATCCTAACAGGCTTATGTAAGCGCGCTGCCTGCATGTTCCTCTGTGAGCAGACGACGGCTGTGCTGGCTGTTATATAACTGCATTAGCTGCTCCCCTGCCTCTGGAGCCAACCGAGCCTGCTTTCTGCACGCACACAGACATGTATGCATGCACACACACACACACAGAAACACATACACACACATATTGGGATGGACTTGGAGGGAGGCTGTGCAGAAAAGGAAAGAAAGCAAGAGAGAAGGAAAGATAGAAAGAAATGGATAGAGTTAGAGGTGATGGAGGGACAGAGAGAGAGAGAGAGAGCAGATAACATTTAATGTCAGTGTGCTGTTTAAAATGCGAGAATATTGAAAGTTATCGGTAGTCAATTCAAGAGGTATCCTAAAATTATCTGAGTTCATACACAGTAGATTGCCAATGGCAAAAACGTAACATAATAACAAAGGTTTTTTTTCCAACTATATAATTCTAGGAGAGATACAGTTTCCTAGCACCCTCAAGGAAGTCGCTGACCAAAACAACGGAAAGAAAATTGGGCCTGCGTTCAATACTATTTAAGATCATTCAAGTCAGAACCACATAAGTGTTAATTTAGGTTTTGTACCTGTACGTCTTTAACACAGCCACAATCACCCTCACATCAAAGAACCCCCAGAGCCCCTGGTCTCTTTCTAATGGATTCCTGAATGAAGAGGTCAAGTCCTGGAATCCCAGCATTGGCCAGTGTGGGAGTGACCTAGGCTAACTAGGGCATGGGGTGGGTATTTGGCTGCACAGTCATCAGGCATCAGCACCTCCTACCTCCCATCACACCAGCACCAAAACTTGCCTCTTTGTGTCTCGGCGAGTCTAATTGCCAGGTAATGTTGAATAAATGTTTCCCAGTGCACATGTGCCAGCCGGCACCAAACTCAATTTGCCTCTCTGCTCTCACTGAATAATCCAATGTGCCTGGACTTCTCACTAGAAACACAATTACGCCACTGACAGGCATTTTTAGTCATTTTGCAATTAGAGCGAGGTTTTTTTGGCGGGGCTGGTGTCTGGGCCTGTAAATTTAGATGAGAATTTTCACATGGGAGATGGATCAGCAAGGCAGCTGGGGGTTCCACAGCCTCATTTTGATGATGGAAATGACGAAACCATATGCAATTTAAGGCTCCTAAATCATTTCTGTTCTGCATTTTCTACTAGCAAATTCCCCAAGAGAGAGAGAGAGAAAAAAAACTTCTAACAACCCGCTTCATCAGTGCCCAAAGAAACACAAAAGGAAGTGAACCTCCAAAGCAGGGCCACCTCAGTGACTCCAAGGCCCACATGAGTGTTTGACTGAGTTCCAGCACCACGTCTTAAAGCCGCCATTTCCGTCTGGGCCTTGATCTCATGGGTGGGTGACTAGCTGAGGTGACAGGGGCACTGGCAAAGTAGTGCAAGTCACTCTAATTACACCATCTCAAAGAGAGGTTTGAGATGTGGGCTTTCACAAGAGGGCTTTCACTGCCACCTCAAAACATGGGCATCAATAACCTTTCCCATAATGCATTGCACAGCATATCAATGAAGCTCTAAAGGCAAGGCTTAGTATAAACGTATTGCACACTATGTCTTAGTGCCTCTCACAGAACATATGCCATTATTTTAACATAAAGTAAGGTGAAAGCTCAGACAGCAGGGTGCAGGGGATACCATATACCAATTAGTTTGGGTTTCTGAACTAGTTATGATTTTTGTCACCGTGTGAGTTATTAGTCTGAACCAGTTGATTTAATGTGGATTGACCCACATTTCATCATTACGTTAAAGTAGAAATTTGAACCAATAGCACTAATGTTCATGGTGTACCTAGTACAGTCAGTAAAAAAAAACGCAACATGTAGTTTATACTGAATTGTCATCTAGAACTAAGATCCATCATTGTCATCATTGTTGTTGACTTTTATTTGACTGAGACTTTTATTTGACTTTGAAGGTTTAGAATAGATTAGAATTTTTTCTGTAACACTTCCATTCAAATAATGTGCTCTAACTGACTAGCCAGTTTGTCTTTGAGACAAAGCTATAGCTCCACGAGCACCTTCAACTGCGGAGTCTTCTTTTGTGGTTTGTGGCAATGATGGACTTAAGGGAAACAGGAGGAGAGGTTATGTAGGGGATTGTGCAATGTGAGGGGGCAGAGGCAGTGCACACGCATGCATCAATCTCTCATGGTATGAGTGGGGGCCATGTGGTTGCAGAAGGGCTACATTCTTATGGCCAGGTTCAGATAATGGCTGCCCTGCCTACCAGTTATTCTGGCTGCTGTGCGATCTCCGATGTGAGCTACAGCCAACTTCTTACATGTGAAGGCCAAGTTCATAACCTCTTTTGCGGGCCCATATGGACTAATTTATTTGCTTTTGCTTTTCCTGTCTCTTACTTTTGACAATACTCTAATGCACTGTATGCAATTAGTATACATTGTAATACTAATACTATGCATCACATCAGACAAACATCAAGTATGCCTGAAGTTTACAAATATTCTGGGAATATTCTCATATAACAGTAATGTTGGTGGATCTGAAAAATGATCTGGTGTTAGTGCTAGTGTAGGCATGCAGTTCAGGAAGGAAACAGCGAGAGTGAGAGTGAGTGTGTGTGTCCCTGGAGAGCCTGAGCACAAGCTTGCATCCTTGGGTAGTAGTGGAGGAAGCCCGCGGATGGCACAGTGGCAGGACCCATGCAGGCAGGGGTAATCCAACCCCATAGCAGTAGTGCTGAGTCAGCTAGCAGTGTTTGGGTGGCAGCGGGCAAGACCAGTCTGTTTATGTGATTCTCCCTTGTTCATTGTTCTGGCCAGGCCAGCCTGATAGCAAGTGTGTGTGTGTGTGTGTGTGTGTGTGTGTGTAAAGTAAATGATTAGACCTCTAAAAATCGTAAATTCTTATTACAGTCAACATCATTAAAATCAGTTGGTTTTCTTCTACTTCATCAGGGGATAAAAATCAGCGACATCTGGTCACCCTATAGAAAGTGTGTGTTAGTGTAAAAGTATGTTCATGTCTGTGCATGCAAGTGTGTAAAAGTCTGTGCAGAAGAGTGTGCCTATGACATATAATGTAATATACAGTATAAGTATATATTAATTTGAAATGTGTTTTTTTGCATTCATCCCAGTCATATAACAAACACAGCACACAGTAAAAACACACAGTGAGGTGAGGCACAGACAACCCCACGTAGTGGGCTGCCTGCAACAACGGCCCAGGGAGCAGTGAGAGGTTAGGTGCCTTACTCAAAGGCTTCGGGCTTTAAACCAAAGGGTTGTTGGTTTAGTCCTACTACTGCCCATGAGAAAGCCACTGAGTAGGAGAGGTGACCAGAGGTAAGTGAGAGAGTGAGAAAGAAAGTGTGTGTGTGTGCATTGGGAGGGTATTTAATCAGAACAGAACGAGAGAACATCTGCAGTGGAGCACCCAGAGAATGGAATGGATAAAGGAAAAGAACAAGAAAAAAAAAAATGCATTCAGTGAAAGTAGGACTGAACCGTGTGGGAGTTCATTTTGCATGTCTGTCTCCTTGGTTGCAAGTCTGTTATTGTTGCTAATGTATATTTCATCAGTCAGACACAATGTTAATCTGAATAATGACAGCCTGAGTGGGTATATTTATGCAGGTAAATGGAAAAAGCATTCAGAAGGAGAGAGAGAGGAGATGGTAGACACATTAGAACAGATTGTTTTCAAAGTGCTTTAGGACATGGTTATTTTTACACGCCTCAAAGTACATCTGGCCAGACATAGTGAAAAAATTAAGACCTAGAGATTTTAAAAACACAGACAGAAGCAAACCACAAGTTTTTTATGTGTGTATGTGTGCTTGTGATATAGTATATTTGAGAGGCGGTGGGTTATACTTCAGAATTAATAGTCTGATGTCAGCATAAATGTCTTTGACTCACCAATAGCATTTCCAATATGTACCAACCTACCAAAGGAATCAACTCTGTGTTTACTTTTCAGAAACCCTGAAACCAAACTAAGCCGTGTCTCACAAAGGTCAGTATATCTGCCAACACTACGGACCTAGTTAAAAGGAGGAATAACATAGAAAACAATTTTTCCTTGCCTTTGAAGAATTAGGAGAGGTTATGTATAGCCAAAGAGCTAACATGGGGCAGAGCTCTCCTTCATATGAAAATCTTGGACATAGAAATAGCCACTGAAACATGGACAAATTAGAACAAAGCCTACATGTGATGTCAAATAGCAGAAAGTAATTGTAGTTCAACTGTGGTTGTCAAAGAGGGCACCATTTAGCCAAAAGGGCCATTTCAATGCCCAGCTTAAATATAAGTTTTTAATTAGGCTTACAAAATTGCACTTGAACTTGTTGAATATACTCTACTTGAACATCAGAGAACAACAAGGTACCGTACAACACACCATTCATCCATTCTATGTCCCCTTTAATGTGTGGAAAAACACTAAAGTATCTGCCAAATGTAGGCAAAAAAAACTCCCTACACCTAAATGCCTATTTCCTTCTGTCCTAAGCCTGTGTGGTTGTCTCGCTGTGGTTTGCCTGTACCACACTCCTGGAACCTTCCTACAGTTCCTGGAAGCTCTTTGCTACGCTACAGTGAGCGATGTCACAATGCTCTTGAACTCTGACAGGCAAGCAAGGGGGAAAGGTTTGGGGTGGGAGTGCGGGCGGGGGACGGGAGGCAAAAGTCTTGCCATCCACAACTGCGCAAACTGAGCAAATTAGGTCACTCACATTATGCCAAGCATTCTGCTCTGCCAGTGAGGGAAAGCCAAAGTCAACAGTCTTCCATGTGCCAGCAAGGCAAGGAAGAAATAACAGACTAGTACTTTAGACAACACAGGAGGGAGCAAAGAGGGGGAAAGTGTGAAAAAAGAAAAAACACAAAAAGAAAATGGACAGTCAACATATAATATAGGACTAAACATTTTGTCATATTGTCAGTCATAGGAAGTGACAGTGGAATCAGCAATCAAGTACCAAATGGTAAAAAAGACAGTGAAGTTAATCAATTACATATAGCAATTTAATCAAAAGTATCAAGGTCTATGTCACTGCAGTGCAGTAGAGCTAGACTGACCTGTAGGCGTGACGACTGTTCAAGCCCTCCCCCCACCTCTGTGCACTCGATCATGCAAGGTCAGGGCACCCAAGGGATTCCCTCAGTGTCACAATAGCTCACACAAGCAAACAATCTAATCCCTAAAAAAGGGATTTGGTCTTTTTTTAAAAACAGCACAATGGCTTAGAGAGAAAACCCATCCATGAACTTTCTGTTTTAAGCTTTCACCACTTTCTGCAATGGTTCAAACTCATTGCAAACCAACAATTTTGGCCAGACTGTCTTCACCCGGGCATTAAGGGGGGTACAAAAACAAAAGTATGAAGCAGGCAACAGGCTAAAGAGGACTCTCCAGGCTCATGTGTTTGTGATTATGGCACGGTCATAACATACAGTTACTGCTTGCAGGCAGTGATAGCCAATTAGCTAAGTGCTGCCCTGTTAAAAGTGTCTTGCCCAACACCAAATGCTAAAAAAGGATACACAAGACGAATCTTTGCCACATACTCCACTAATGAAACAAAAAGACAAAATATGTTGCAGTTCTGTTTAAATAGTTTAAATGGTAATAGCTAATCCACTTTCTAGATATCGCCTATTAAAAATGTGTTTGACCTCCCCAGTCGTTTTGGGGTGAGGGCTGATAAACCATCCCACAGATGCACAAAGAAGGGCCTGATCATTGAAGCCCGACAGCAGCCACATAGCACACCATGCCAGTTTTTATAGGGCTGCTAGGAAGGATTCCTTCACCCTTCCTTGGGGCACCTCAGTGGTCCACACCCTTCTCAAGTTCTCCCTTCCGCAACACACACACAGACACCCAAACGATTCCTCTATTCTCTGGCCTATTCCCTTCCCTCTCGCTTGTGTGCATGATTACCTCTTCTAGAGAGCATGAGCAGAGAACCTGTTTACCCCCCCCCTCACTCCGCTGCATCAAAACACCTCCCCACACCCTCCTTGTGTTTGTCTCTGCCGGCCCAGGCGATGGAAAATTCTCTCCTGCTCCAGCTCGAGATCCGGCCAGGGAGCACAGTTGTGAGCGTAGTAATTGCTTGTAAATGACTAATGGTTTTCATGCACACAGGGCCTAGGGTGGGGGCTGGAGGTAGGTGTGCAGGTTTGTGTGTTTGGGGGTGCTGGCATAGCCAAAACATTAGATGAAGGAGTCTGGAAATTCACATTTACTCCCACAGACAATACAAACACACACACACACACAGTTAGTTATGATGATGCCTGAGAAATCATTAAAAGACTCTGCTCTCCATCAAACTGGGAGTCGGCATGACTAACCCCCTGCTCTCATTTTTCCACTGGCCCTAACTGGCAAGGCATTCCTCACTTTCCTGTAATACATCTGGAACACACAGATTGGAGTGCCTAGCAGCCTTCAGTGTTTCAAGGGTACTTAGAGGTTTATATAACACATAGTGATTCCTGGATGCATACATGGAGAAAAACAATATTATAGTAAAAAAAGACCACACATTCAACAAAATAATGACACATTGAAGCCATGGGATTAAGTATATAAAGTGCTTTGAATTGTAACTAATAAAGGGAGCATTTACAAACAAAATTGTCCAAGTGGAGCTAACAATATTAATGGGTTGCACTATTGCTGTTAACTTTTGACAGAGAATTGGAAAATTTCTAAATCAGGGAGTATAAAGACAAAATGCAGGCTCTCCCTCAAAGTCAGAGTTCTCTACCCATAGACCTGTCCATACTGATCCTGACCTCTGATGACTGCATCTGTGCTGTTTAAACTTTTCAGCCGTTTGGAAGTTATGTAACCATGTTTTGGTGCATCTACAGTAAAGGAAAAAGTGGCACACCAGTGGAACCAAAGTCAAATGTCAGTCTATTGAGCCCCGTATATAAAGGAAAGCAATAACAAGAAAATAATTTGATAGTTTTACATTGTTTAAATTTACTTGAACAACACCATTATTCTATGACCTCAATGAAAATATTGTACATCCAAACAGAGATTAAAAAATCAGCAGTATCAGTAAAATGGACATGATCCCACCACTAACATGCTTGAGATGACTACAGTAAGGGCTGAACACTTTACAGGCAGTGGCCACTCCTTGTCCCACCACAACACAATTTATGATCTTATCATAGGAAGATCATCACTTCCACCTAGTGGACAATTCACAACAATATTATAGGTGAACAATTCCATTTGAAGACTTTTGCACACTGCAATGCAATCCTAATTTTCAGGCGAGGTTCACAAAATCACAGTAAGGAAAGATCAAGTGACTGAATTCATTTTTATTTATGTGTGACTATCAAAGAAGGCACTTGCAGTAATTTCAACAACACTTTTAACTGCTATGTTCCGCTATTCTGAACTTAACTCTGCTGTTGCTGACTCTTACCACGTGATAGTGCTTTTATGACAAGAAATCATGGTCAATCTCAAAATATAACAACACTCTTCATGTACTGTAATTGAAATACTCAAAGACATGCTTCTTTAGCATCTCTATAGTCCTGTGCTATTGAGGCAATGTACACTGGGTTACTTTATAATGCACCTTCATATTTTCCATTCATATTTCCGTACAAAACATTGTACATGTCAATAGATCACTATTTGTCCAGTTGAAAATGGATATATAAAAAAATATAAAACATAAAGGCATCAAATGGGAAATGGCGTGACCCATAATTAGTAAAACAGCATGAAAATAACCAATGAAGTAAATTATTACATATTCAATTTTCATAATATAGTGCATTGTCTCACAATCTTAAATTATAAACTAAACATTAAAAGAATGATGTAATTTCACACCAATCGTCCCAACACAAACATTTACCATAACCACCATACACACTACATTTTAGGATTTTAAAAGATCTAAAAATATCTAAATCTGTACAACTGCTTTCTTATTCCCTTCTTCATTTCACCAGTGTTGTGGTACAGTCAGTCATTCTGCCCTGGTGATGCTCACATGCATCATAAGCATGATTTCTGAACACACTAACTTTTCACATGTACACACACACACACACACACACACACACACACACACACACACACACACGTCTCCTGAGGGAGATTAAATGAATGGCATAAGAGATGAAATGTAGTGATCCCAAAATTTAGGATTGGATTTAGCTCATTTCTCCCCTCTCTCTCTCTCACACGCACACACACACGCACACACACACACACACACACACACACAAAGAAGCAAAGCCTGGCACAACACACATTCAGGATTGGCCTATGGCTTCTTCTCTTGCCTCTCTGGCACAGTCCTCGACAGAGCACACACAAACAGCTATTCAGTGTGCCCTCTCTCTCTCTTCATCTCCTCTATCCATCATCTTGTCTTCTCTCAATCACCCACTTTTCTCTCTCTCTACCTCGGACAAGGCTACAAAGTGCAGCGCAGAAGGCAGGGTGTGTCAGGCTTGCTGTTATCTCTCTCTCACACACGCACACACACACACACACACAAACACACACACAAACACACACACACAGCTAGTGTCCATGAGGCTCTCCGCTGGGGTGCAGGACTGGACGGAGCAGTTGTGATAAACACCCCTTACAAAACAGAATCCCCCCATGGGCTACTCCAGGGGAGATGGGGGAAAGGAAGGGGATGGGGTGGGGTGGGGTGTAAGATTGGGGAGGCTTTCCCCCCCCCCCCCAAGGTCACCCCAGGGCATTTCCTATGCACAGTAAACAGGGTTCTGAAATGACCTACATAGTAAGTAATGATCTACTGACAAGGGAAGAGCTTAAAAGATATGAAATGCCAAACTGTTTTGCTGTGGCTATGAAATGCAAGTGAAAATATGGAGATACGTTTTCTGTACAGACAAATATTGAAACCCAAAATTGTTTAGGTAGGTAGTTAGGTTTAGTAGCAGCAATTGAATGCATATTTGTGTAGTACGTGGCTATGACTGAGAGACAGTCATAATAGTGTCTATTGCAAACTTAGTAGTAAACTCTTTTGAGTTAAAAAAAAAACAAAACCTTATCACCACTGTGCACCATAAATTAAAGATAGAAGAAGAATGCTGCTACATACAATTCATGCTGTCAAGAGACCTACACAAAAGACCATCTCCAGGAGGAGAAAATGAATGGGACCCAATACTCATATTGTCTTCAATACACATTGAATGGAAATGCTTCATATTTCATACTGACAAAACGTTGGCTGACTGAGGACTTTTTACGTCTTTCATGTTGGTGGCTTTGGGCAACACAACAAGAGTTATTATGGGAGCAAGGTGTCATAGTACCACATTTCTCTCAATCTCTACACATGCACAGACACACACCAAAAAAAACACGCACACAAACACACACATACACACACACACACACACACACACACACACACACACAAGGCATGTTGCTCAGCTGAAATCGCGGTCGGGGAAGAGCAGGGGAGCAATGAGCGTCCACAGGTAGAGGCTGAGGCCAAGCCAGCTAGAGCAGATCTTCACCCACACGGCTGGCATGCTGCTCTGCATCACGTGGGTCTTAGTGTCTGGACTGAGAGTGAGAGAGAAAGGAGGAGTACTAAGGTTAATTGAGATTACTCAAGTTGATCAAAAATGACACGTTTCATTTCATTTTCATTTTCCTTCCTCCTATTGGATTCTCCTCAGACACATAATGAAACTGTATTGTATGTCACTGCTTAACCGCTTCATTGAGTCTGGCCAATAAAGCTGCTTTGGAATAGTGTGTGTGTGAAACAGAATGAGGGAGAGGAAATGTTAGAGATGTGGGCTAGAGGGATGAACAGATAGAGGGAGAGATGGAGGAATATGAGAAATGAACAACAAGAAATGAAGAGAAAATATACGGTAGGTGTGAAGTGATGTTGAAAATGTAAAAAAAAAAACAAAAAAAAAAAAAACAAAGAGAAAGATGCCAAGTGCAACAACAAAAACAACAAAAAAAACAGGGTTAGAAGGAAAAAAAGAGAGTGAAGTAAAAGGGGTGTGTAGATCGCAGATACAGGAGTAACTGAGAATGTGAAAAGTGGCTCTGTACAGTGCAAGTCACATCTTGAAGACCTGTCAGTTCAAATGTTTGGCCTAAGAATGTTATTGTCCTTCAACAACCTCCCAAACATAGCAACATATGAACAAAAACACAGCAACAAGATTGGGAAAAAAAAAAAAAAAAAAAAAAAAAACTGACGTCCTCAAACCACTTTTTTTGAAATGAGGAGAGGCCAAAACAAGCAGAAATGCAGAATAACACAATCACCTCGACACAGAGAAACGAGAGATACACTGTTCTGCGAAACATACTCGCCTGCATCACTGTTTAACTATCCTTATAGCTATGTATGATTCATCGACCTATCTGTAGCAATTGTTGTCATTCTATTATTCGGTGCTGCTACAATCCATCTTTTACCCTCTTGTAGTTTTTGTTTGCCTCCAGGGTTCCCACTGCAAGTCAAATTAAAAAAAAATCCATGGCTTAAATTTCTATTACTTTCCCTAACTAAAATGCAAAATGTCTATGATCCACTATAAATCATGACCTCTGCTAGTTGTACAATATACCAAATGATTTTGTATATATTATATACAATATAATATATCCCATGACTTTCCTCCGAGATATCCCCCGACCCGTTTCTCCCTCAGCCTCTCTCCATGCGCCGTGTTTGCCTGGCTCACCTGTACCAGTTGGTGAGGGTCATCATGATGTAGAGAGAGGCAAGGCAGAGGTGGAAGTGGAAGAAGGAATAGCTGTAGGTGACCATCTCCTCCTCGTTGTCCACCGCGCGCCTCAGGCCATCCTCGCCCACCTCCCCCTCACCGCTCGAGCCGCGCCCCTCCTCCGTCTGCATGAGCTTATTCACCTGAGCATTGCTCGACGAGCGGATGCTGCAGTGACAAACACACAGACGCGTCAAAGCACCGACGCAGACGAGAGTTACACAAATACATGCAAATGACGCGAGTTACAAAGACATATGCAAATGACACAGCCACATGTACATACACGCAAAAACAAAGGAATACACACATAAATGAATGCGCTCACATACAGTCACACATCATGCCAACACAAATGCATGTAGAGACACACGCGCACACAAACACACAAGCAAGAGAAGGTGCCTTCATTTCCTTATTTCTACACAAAACCATGTAGTAGAATGGGACATGGTCTTCCATCTTAACAGGTAAGCAGTCTTCTATGGGTCTAGTAGACATGATGATGTGCAACATGTTTGCTAACGCATTTTGTGATAGGAGTCTGCATGCAGACAAGGTTGTGGAGACAGTAAAGCATTTAAATGCTTGTCTGCTTTTAAATGTGCAGACATAACGGTTTGATAACTTTTATGTGTTTGCATATTGTGTGCTTGCGGTGTGTGTGCGTGGTGCGAGTTTGTACATTGTGCAGTAAAGTTCATTTATGTCAATATGCAGTCATGCAGAATCCATAAATTAGGCTTTGGTTTTGTCTAGTTCATCCTTCTCACTCTCTCATTTAGGAACGGGGCAGGACAGAAAGCAGGCTCACCTTGCGTAGAGTGTGCAGAAGAGAAAGATGACCAATCCCACAATGCCCTGGGCGTCCCACCACTGCACCTGTCCAGGGGTGCTAGTAGGCTGGGCTTCAGTGGCACTCACATTAGACACCAGACTCAACAGGCTAGGGTTGCAGTCACGGTCTGAGAACACACACACACACACACAATTTATGTAGAACATCAAAAGCATTTACCTCACGATATGAATACAAATAACTAACAAATGTTTACTTTAGACTATCAGGTAACCAACAGTCTGAGTCCAACAGTCAAGTTGGATGAAACTGTAATAAAAATGACAATCTTTGCCATGTGCAACTCAACACATGCACAGCTAAGGCCACACCAATAAAATTAGTTGGTTCTCGGATTTTTTCAGGGAAAATATGGAGCAAGCGAGCGAGATAAAAATAAAAAAATGTTCTGAAGGTAAATTCACAGTTAATGTTCATTAAAGACATTTACTCATGTGATTAGGAAACACTAAATGTGGCCCAATTTATAAACTTAACTTCCACACCTCACAGCACACTTTTTGTCATGCAGGTTTAAGGCAATGTACAAAAAATCATAATTCTGTCATTCTATGTTATGTAAGGTTTGACGGTTTGTCATTTATTTAAGAGTTTGTGAATCTAAGCACCAAGTAGGCTGGCTGTGGAATTGAGGTATGATGTAGACTAGGCTACCTCCTGTATAGCCTACGTTCAAACTCATTTGTCACAGTTCATCACAGGGCATTAGAACGTCAAAATCACATTGATTCACCAGATAGCAATTAGATAGTGACTAAAACTCAGTGATCAGCGCAACGGAGATGAACATTCATCAACGTGCAGTCACGTGAATCTAGAAAAGAGACGATTTTTTTTGCATGAGAAACAGAAGCGTGTGTGTGTGCGTGCGAGGATGTGAGTGTGTAGGCACATGCTATTCATTTATTTATTGACTGATTTTGATGGCGAAATACTTTGAATGGGTTTTTTTTTTTCGCCTCTCAATCAATGAAATATCAAACTCACCTCCACAGAGTTGCACAAGCAGACTGCTCTCGGCGCCGTGAGTACAACTGCGCAAAGTTCTCATCCTCTTTAATGTCAATGCACTTGTCAAATGTTTTTCTCTTATAATTGCAAACACTGGCCTAGTAGAATCCCGTTCCACTGGCATCTTTCCTCATATCATGTCTCTTGTCCCTTGCGCTCTGAAGTGAAATAAAAGGCGCGATTTGGTTTTCGACGTCACGTCACAGCATGATGTTTTTTTCAGTATTATAGTTTATAGCTATCAGCCACGGTGTTTTTTATGTTCGTGTGAGTTCGAATTCAATTTTATTTTTATTTCATTTTGCATTTTTTTCAAGCGGCGAATCCGAGAACCAACTAATTTTATTGGTGTGGCCTAACTGCCACAACCATACAACATACAACCACACAAAAGACTAACACCACAATCTACATTTCAAGAGGGAGCGGTGCCAACACCATTGTGTGTTGCAGCAGTGACAGAAACAAGCCTACCACACGCGCACGCACACACACAAACACATACACACATACACACACACACACACAGACACCAGACCGACCAACACTC
>JAGFZM010000042.1:1678675-1731907 GCA_017657215.1 Limnothrissa miodon
ACACACACACACACACACACACACACACACACACAAGCATGAGCAAAGTGCAAAAATACATAGTCTTTGATCCTAGACTTTGGGTGTCCTTTCACTATCGTGAGGTTTACACTGAACACAGATCAGCAAAGCAGAAAGACAGCAGGCATGCACTTTGCCATTTCAGTGGGTCAGTAATTCCTTTTTCTGGTCTGTTTTGATCAAAATATTGAACAATTTTATTCAAAGGTGAATAAAGGCTCTCATCAGCCCCCAATGCTATGGGGTGCAGTTACTAGCAGATGCGGTTATAAATGACGCTAACTAAAAACATAAACAAAACTGAATGAAACCTACATCATGTTCATCATCTTGTCTGTCAACACGACTTTTCCACAATGATCTTTGCTGGGTCCTATTCTATGCCTATTCTTATTCAGAGCTTCAGAGCGACAGAACATGAGTCCAGAAGCAGAGAGCAGAAATCAGAGGTACTGTATTACCTGAACCTTTGGCAGGATAGAGATGATGGACACGACAACGCTGAAGATGAGATTGAGGCTGATGAAGACTTTGTGCTCAGTGCAGTCGGCCGGCTTGGTGTAGTACACATAGAAGAGCACCACTGCGGCAAAAGACAGTGCGTAGTGCAGCACAGTGAAGATGAGGAGACCTGCAGAAAGAGAGAAAAAGAAAGAGAGAGAGAGAGAGAGAGAGAGAGAGAGAGAGAGAGAGAGAAAGAGATGAGGAGAGAAATTATTCAAATTTTTAAATTTGACAATTGAGTTTTCATTTGCAAAATTGCAGCTACTATTTTTTTAACCACGCAAAAAATATAACTACTAGTTGTTATTCTAAGATTTACTTCTATTATTCTTTTTTTTCTCTTATTATTTTAATAGAGTGGCTTCAAACGTTTTAGCTACCACACATTTGGGATTTGATCAGGTGCCCTATAACCTCATAGATAAACATGCAAACTGACCCAGAGACCTATTAAAGCCTTTATCTGATTTGTTTTAACTGAACCACTGGATCGGATGCAGGTCATTGATTTGATGAGTCTGACTTATAGATGAGAACTGACTTATATGTAACAACTATCTAACTGAAACATTTTTTAATTTAAAATCTAAAAAAAAGGTTTAATATTTAACATTATGTTCTGTTTGAAATCCAGCAAAATCTCAAATCCAGGTCCAATCCAGTCTCCAATCCAAAACATCTGAAGTACTAAAATGACCAAATCATTCCTATTAGCCAAGCTTGACACAACCATCTCAGAGGTGTCTCGATCAAAAAGTCATCCAATGAACGGTGACCAGCTGTCAGTCAAACATACCTGCATACCAGCCCTTGCCACTCTCCTCTGCGTTGCGCACCCAGATCTCATTCCAGGAGTGAGCAAAGTCTATGAGCAGGATCAGCTGGATGAGGATGAACATGAAGGAGCCCACGATACCAAAGTAGAACCACACTGCACGTCAAGACAGCAAAGGAGTGAAGGACAGACAGACAGAGATAGACAGACAGAGGAGATGATAAACAGAGGACAGTAAAGAAGTAATAATTTTCCATTATTGGTCTGGTTGGCAATGTGCAATTTCATACCAAGTTGGCAACTGTTGGCAAGTTGTATTGTTTTGGAAAATGGACCCCTGTTCCATCAGTCCAGGTAATCCAAACTCCTCTCGACAACATGCACAAGCCTACCAGCATTTTTAGAAGTCACAAATTTTTACCTTATCTTGTTTTACCTTAAATGAAAGAATAATGTGACACCAAGGTCAAAATCATAAAATTACAATATTACAAGAGCCACACAAGGACCAAAACTATTACTAACATTAAGGTGAGGCTTGGAATATATTTTATATATTTTTGTTTTGACCAAAGAGCACTTAGTCAAGTTATAAAGGAATTGCATTTTGGCCCATCAGCACCATACTACTAATGAACAAAAGTTGGTAAAGTGTCAAAAAGAGTGTTGTACAAGTGTTAATGTTTATGACATGCATCATGTATGCCGACAGCCTCGAGTAAAGCGCCTGACTTGGACTAGAAAATCTCATGGTTTTTCCAAGTGTGCTTCAGATAGAGTGAGCAGAGATGTGTGAAATGGCTCTCGAGATGAGGTGGGGGAGGATTGGCTTCTTCACAGAGTTCTATGAAAAGCTTCCACGTGACAGCCATTTTCTTGTTTGTTTTGCTAAATACAAAAAACACAAGGGGAACAATATGGTGTCCCGTTTCTCTTGTGCTTTCTTCCTTCATTACACAACAGCTTCTATTAAAAAGAAATCAGACATCTTTTTTTAAAGCCAGGAAATGAAGACTTCCAAATAATTCAATTATGTCGCCCCCATAGTGAAATAAGTGTGTTATTACAGACCACTTTCCAGTGGAGACTTATGTAATCATATTGCAATCTCAAACTATTTTTGCACACTGTAGTCACGGATGGGGAACAAAATAGCCCTTATTACAACAGAGCTTGTAAATGTATGCTTTGGAAAATCCATTAAAAATGAATGCATTCATTAGCTTGCTATTGCATACATTCCTCTACGAACAGCCTGTTCCTGATCACTAATCTCTAGGTACCCAGAGAGTAGATGGGTTTCCATTCAACTTATTTACATCTCAACTTCACCTTTATAAACATTTTACTCAAGAATACCAGGCAAATAAAAAAAGAACTAATCAAGGCTAATCAAGTGACTTGTTCTGATCAGCAGTGGGATTAAGGTCTATATAAAGAAACCTGGTAAATGTGAATATCTGCTAATTAAACTGTGTCACTGTGTCGTTTTCTTAAAAAGACTGGACTGCTATCCAGTCTTATTACAGTTAAAACTAGATCAGAAAACAGACATAAAAAGTTTCATCTTTAGTGTTCCAGGATACGTTTTCTAGGCCTTCGTGTATATACTATACACACGCCTATGATCAGGGATTTGTAATGACCACTCTATGTTGAAAATAATTACAGGGCCATTGTCCATTGAGAAGACTCATTTGCACCAAAGGTATATCATCCCCACTGATCCCACTGATACAATCGATTTTGCACAAGTGCACCAGTCCCTTCTGCAGCAAAGCAGCCACACAATACGATTCTTTCAAATGTATTTAAGCATTCTGCATGAACGAAAATGGTTGTACCTAACACATTGTTGCTAAATAAGTGGCTTCAGCATAAGAGAAAAAAATAATATTAAAGAAAGATTTAAAGTGCTCATACCATTGTGGAAGGTTCCGTCAGGGATAAAGAAAGCACCGACGGTTATTCCGACTAGTAGCAAGAACTTGAAGAACCAAAACCTGTTCAGGTCCAAAAAAAAACAAATTGTTAAATCTAAAATGTGGGGCAATACAATTACCTTCTACTCCTACTACACACACCACTACAGGTAAGGCCTTTACTAATCTTAATTCAAACAAACTTTATTTTTCCTGAAGAAAATTGAAATATTAAATTTCTAAGCCCAGGGGTTAAAGTAAAAAAAAAATCCTGAGCCTGAACTTTTTGAGTTCTCTCCCCCCGACCCCCCAGACTGAAAATTACACTGGAGTAGAACTCTGGACCTCTTGATAGGGGTGCTACTGTCAGTTGAGGTGTTTAACTTGGATCATTCATTTATACTTAGGCCTACTATTGTAATACAGGAGTGCTTCTGTTTTGCTGGGTGTATAGTATCACATTTGTTGGTTACAAATTTGTGAATTATCCTTGTAACTTTTTTTTTTTTTTTACTTTTTACTCTTTGCATTTTATTAATTATACCCTTGGTGTAACTTTTAATCTTATTGGTTTCTTTTATTACTGTATTTTATCCACTGTTTTATCTTTGTAAAGCACATTGAACTGCCTACTTTGTGTATGAAATGCGCTATAAAAATAAACTTATAGGCCTAACTAAACTATAAAAAAAACCTTAGTTTTATTTAAAAAGTATGCTGCATTCTTTTAAATGTAGACTATATGCTGAAAGAATAGCCTATAACCAGTCTGCTGCATCTTTTGAGGCAATATAGTTAACTATATTACAGTATTAAGTAGCCTATATTAGAGATAATTTTAACCATTTTTAAGTTTAGGCCTACACCAAAATTATATAGGCCTACCAAGTCATGGAGCAAAGTAAATCCTTTAGAGAGAACACAATGTGGGCTAACCTGCTAATGTGAATATTTAAGTATTTCCACTTATCACAGGTAGGCTATTGCTGCTAATGTTGTCATGTTCATTCTCGGCGGTGAACAATTTCAGAAACGTCGGCTTCTGCTTATAGGGACGCCTGCTTTCGCTTCATTTTACGCTTTCTTTCCGTAACGTTAAGTCTCACTTTCCATTGCCAAGCCAGCCTCCCGGCCTCGACACCAGAAGTGATAACTTTTGTGGCTGTTCGTTATTTTTAGGTTCCGTTGGATGAAGGTAATTAGGTGACGTTGATTTCTTGATGGGTGATTTAATGCTTTCAAAAGTTGTTGACACTAATTTGCCTATGGGCTAGGAGAACATACAACCATTCAGTAACGTTTGTTGAGTGATTGGATTGTTTCAGAATTTTTTTTGATAGGCACCGTATCTTTGCCCAAGTTTTATTGGTTATTCGCAAACCCAATATCTTTTAAGATGGTTATACCGCGTATCATACAGACTAGGCTTCATCACTGGTGTCTAACATACCGTATTGCAAGGACCCGCCCTTCTCTGCTTCTTATAGATTTGTAACGTTAGTTGAAGGTGCTCTAGGCGATGTGACACGTTTTTAGGACTAAAACATGTGTTGTTACACACAGCAAACATCTCCTCACAATCTGCTAGCTGCCTGTCCCCTGAACACACTGTAAAAAAACGCGGTCTCTGTAGACAGCCCAGGCTCCACAAACGGCAACTTAACACAGTGGGCAAACCTAGCATAACAAACGAAAACGAAACATAACAGAGTTCCAGCCAATAAACGACAAGGTTCATGAGTCTTTCGGGAGGCATGGGAGGGAGGGAAGGGGTAAGCTAACTTATAACGCTTGAACCCTCTCTGGACCTATCGTCCGTTTTGTTTGACAATACTTCGAACGTCAACAAGAAGTGACGTGAAAGAGCGCCTTTAAAGCTGCGTTTTTCTCATATGATTGGTAGGTGAAATAAATTGGCCCGAAAATATTAAACTGCATGCGCAGGCTCTAAAACATTTTTCCCCCCTCACGGCCGCACGCCGGAGATCCGGCATGGTGCCGGGATACTTTAAGCCCTGTAAGCCACAAAAACAGCCCAAACATATTGACAGTAACTCATGAATGCAGTGACCCATGCCGGAATTCTGACAGAGTAACTTCAAAATATTCAGGACATCTGTGCAGTGAGAATACTGTATCTAACTGGCTTACCCATTTTGGATGGCAGCACGGGGGTCTTTACTGCTGCGCACCCGGATCATGAGGATGGAGAAGAAGAAGAAGAAGCAAGCCATGGCAAAGCACATTCGGTACACTGACTTATAGCCCACAATGACATCACAGTTCACCTGATTTTCAAGACCAGGTATTGAGGTACCTCCTTGACAAAAACCTGGAATCTGTTGAGGAAAGGAGGGGAGTCGTGATGTTCCAGGCAACTTCTTAATTTGGAAAAGAACAGCCTATCTAGGATAAATGCTGGATTATTTGGAGCTCAGATCATAATGCGCATAAACACAAACTTACAGTAGGCACTTAGGTGTGGGGACTGGTGTTCAGGTAAAGTGAAGGGGCGTGTTGACGTGAATGAAAGTACAAATTGCCATTTTACCCTTGTGTACTTTGGCGTGTCAATGTAGGTTATACCCAGTGTAAGGGGCACTCAATATACTTCAGTCACATGAAGATTAAGTTTGTATTGCAAAATTCTGTAAAACATCCGTTTAAAATACGATGTTTACTTGATCTTTCGATTTCCCCCACTGATCTTTTCCGAGAAGTTAATGGGAAAGGGAATTCATGTTTTGTAAATTGCAGTAAATTTTTCCATTGTTTCAGATGTGTGGCCTTTTAGATACTTTCTGGGTCCAATGTATGACTTCGACAACGACTGAAATAGCTGTTCTGCATTTCTTTCCAAAGTTCCATGTGGAAAACCAAACAACATAAGCAGTTGAATCTATTCTGCGACATTTGTTGTCCTCAAGGAATTCAGCTTCTGCCCCACCCTCACATCAACCACCCAGGCATATAGTGTGGAAAAATTTCACCCAAGCTGAACTCAGGTTTTACGGTCATGTCTGAAACATCTGTGTGGTCTAATATCCGTCTGAACCTTATGTCTGAAAGGGCCTATTAAAGCTAGACAGAATCTTGTCTCTCCGTCTCTGCCTCCTTCTCCCACACACAAACACACAGAGTAAAGATGGAAGGGAGAGGGCGCTAACCTTCTGAAGTTCAGTCTCCATGCCAGGCAGAATCATGATGATAGACACAACTGTCCCCAGGAGCAGGAAGAAGGAGAAAATCAGCCGTGTGATAGTTGAGCTGTTGGAGGAGGGGCAGCAGCCACACAGCAGGCATGGCGCAGAACCGCACAGACATGAGGCCTACAGCAACAGCAAATGGAGACAGGAGGGGACAGGATGGGGACGGGGTATGAGCAGACATGTCAGACAGGATTGGGCGGGGATGAATCAAAGCACAGAAGACAAGATGCATCAAGACAGATGAGATGAGAACCACAGGATAAACACATTGAGTATAGATAGAAAAACATACATTAAGAAAAAGAAAACAGGAGAGGAAAGCAAATGTTTTAGTATTGGGGCCAAAATATACTGATTTCAACATTAATCTAGTAGCCTTATGAATGCTGATCGCCTACACAACTGAACAATAAAAAAATATACAGTATGATCTCCATGACAACACATATTTTCACACCAACAGATTTTCCTTGAGATGACAAGTTGATCATCACCATCAGCACTCTTGTGAGTGTTGGTCCTTGCTATTTATAAAAGATTGCAGATTTGTATTCTGTAGCAATTAACTAAACTTCTTGTCTATGGCCTACGTCTTCTCAATAGTTAAGGCTGTGGGGGGATGTTGAGTGAATAATTAATTTGGTCCCAAACTAGAAAAAGTACTGAAACCGGTCACAACATTAAGATCGATTTTTACATTTTTGGAATTATTATACACAGCCTACAGACTTCAAAATACTACCATGTCGTCATCTTTAATGTGACAGGTCCTCAACTTCCTCAATCGTCACCCTTTCAAATAAGATCTAAGGGCTGGCCTCAATGTACAGAATTCACTTATGCTAAACCTACAAAGGACATATTTCAGTCATCGACTATAACTTGCGAATATTTAAGATATGTCCAACGTTGCTGAATGTGATGATTGCAGTGACAGTACATTTTTCCGTGTAAGCTAGGAAGTTGTGGATCACGGTCATTAACATTATTACTGTTAGCCAGATTTTAAAAAGTTAATTTTTAACTCTTAGTTTTTTTATAGTTATATACACAATTTCTCGCTAAACCTTTAAAATGTAAATTGAATTATATTTCAAAGGCGAGAATAACATAAATTACAGTACATCTAAATGAGGCCACGAACCAAAATGCTAGTCATCTTAAAATGAGGTAGCTACAATTTATAACATTTCGGGAACGATAATACTTTCTGTTTATCAACAACTTGATATGTTGATATTAGAGTATTTCACGTAAAAATGACGCTGCCTGGCTAGTGCAGTAGATCTAACGTTAACTAGCATAGATAGCTAACAGACACAAGTAACGTCATATTGGTTAACGTTAACCATAACATACAACTTGGCTTCATAATTAAATAAATAGCCACTTTGACTTACACAACTGGCAAGTGAACATAATGCCATGCACGCCCCCATCTTCAAACTATTTCGGTCAGTATCTTCCAAACGGTGTCAAAATAAGGACCGAGAATCAGGTGTGCTCTTTTGCCTATGTGAGCACGAGTCATGTGACTTGAAATGACGTCAGCAAGCAAGAATGACAGGGTCATAGAGTGCCTTAGTTCATAACTGATCGTATCAAGTCAGGTTGATAATAATCTCTACAGTATGTAAATGTTACAACTAGTATATAAACGACAACAGTTATAAGTTCGTGTTGCTGCATTTCCCAATGCTCTCTAAAAATAAACAGTGACATGGAAATGAGTAGCTTAAACGCTGAAATTGTACTGTTTGTTTGTTTTTGTCTAGGCTATATGTTTTTGTTTTTGTATTTTTCTCTTAAAGATCCTTTTACTATTGTGGATTGTACTGTGGGTTGTGATCTATTTGTGAATCCTTTTTCGGTTGATAAAGAAAAGAAAAACTAAAAAGGCCTACGTGACATAACAGCGCCCTCAACTGAAAGAACTCTAACTAGTCAAGTAGGTTTTATTGTCATTTTAAATTAGCCTAAATACTGTAGTCAGACAAAACAGGGCAGTGCGGCAATGCATTCAGTCTTGTGTGAATAGCATGTTTATGTTTAGATATTCAATAGTCTGTTGCAGTGCTGGAGTACATTTGGACCAGTGTCAACAGAGCATGTCTTGAAGTCCTTTAAAGCAGTCTTAACACATTTTCCTTAAGCAGGCCAAACTACATGACCTATTTGACTACAATGACCCATGAACCGGAATTAAACAAAGGTTACAATAGCCTTATGTCACATGGCACTCAAGGACTCCTACGGGAAGATGCAATAATGCATATTTTCACACCATATTTTCAGCCTACAGCAGCAATACTGTAGTATACTGCAGCGATTCTGTAGAATAATAGTTTGCGTACATCATGATTTTTTCATAAATGCTGTAGATACACTGTATTAATGATTAATGCGTATCTTTGCAGCTGATAATTTTTTTTTCTTAAACAAAGCATATTAGCAAATATTATATTAGACTATCAGCATCCCATAATGACATATGCTTCTGTTATACAAATGCTGTGTTCTGGAATTTTTTTGAACTCTCATTATTTCACATTGTATTTCAGCAAAAAAAGACATTGGTTTGACAAGACAAGGTTTGTGGACCACTTCCGATGAAGAGTGCACATGGTAGTACACATGGTAATACACTATTTCTTAATGTTTCAGCTATAGCTATGAAAGCTTTTAATTTTTGAATAGGTGCAAATAACCTCTCTTCATAAACACACACAAACAGATTTTACTCAGTCAGTGAGGACTGTCCCTCGGTGGTGGCGTGGGAGATCGCAGTGGTAGCTCGGCTCTGGCTTCCAGGCTTCTCCTCGGCTGTGGACATGTGGTTAGCCATGAAAGTGTTCTTTGACTGCATGCCTGCATGACAGTTTTCATTGTCATAGTCATCATCATCATCCTCATCCTCGTTGTCATCGACATCATCATCATCTTCATCAGCAACATCGTCATCATTTTCTGACCACCTGGGCATTAGCGTAGTGCGGCTAAACTGCTGGAGAGGCTTTCCCAGAATGCCAAAACTGAAGGAAAAGAAGGCAATAGAAGCACAACGATAATTCACACTGCAGTTAGACAATTACAATATCAGAATATGGAAACAAGATACAAAAATGTTTATTGCCACATGCATATACTGTAGTTAGTACATTAAGACACATAGTGAAACATTTATGCATTAATTGGGGAAGGGAGGGTCCAAGATTAAAATTGACAGACATTAAGTCATTGGATGTCAGAATTTCTTGACTCCTCCACAAGGTTTTGGAACTTTCATAAGAAGGGATCAGAAGACATAACAAAAGTATCCTTTTTACTGTACGTAGGAGGAGCTAGGGTTAGAATTGGATAGATTTTGAATTTATTTTGTAATGACAGACACACAGGGTGCAGGAGAGAAGAAGAATGACGCTAAAAAAATCATCAGAAGAAATAAGGATGCTGCTCCAGCGTTCTGGGCATAACTGGAGTGGTACCTGAAAGAGGCCAACTGCTCATTGAGCTGCTCCATCAGCTCCTCAGGGTTGCAAAGCTTTGTTGCGGACCACTCACGAGGGTGGGTTCTCTGGAACAGGTGAGGGGCCTTCTCCCGAGTAGAGGGTAGCAGGGACACCATGACCGGAGAGCGCTGACTCACAATCTTGCTCATAGCCGGACGGCGTTCTAACTTCCTGCGTCAAAGGTTGGGAGACAGGAGATAGTGTGGAAATCTAATAGTGAAGATGACTGAGGATGATCAATGACCAATCACACCTTGGTCAAGCATATGAAGTGATGATATGATCTTATATCTTGCCTTGTGTGCATTAACATACAACATACGGATTTTCTACAATTGATGTGTGTGTGTGTGTGTGTGTGTACACTCCGATGTTAACAAAATGGTAACACAAATTCCATCAAAAGTAACTCTTTATTAAATTCTTGGGGCCCTTTGTGTGACCATATGATGACTAAACTGTCTTACAGTAGATTTACCTTCTCACTGGGCCAGGTTCTTTAGAGCTGGCCTTGCTATCCTCCTGCCCCTCTGGCTCTTTGGCTTTCAGAGTTGGGTTGAAGATGTCTGAGCGCAAAAGTCGACCCACTTCCTCCTGAATACCTTTCAGATCCTTCCGACCAAAGGTCACCCAGGCCACATAGCACAAAAAGCTGTACAGACACTAGAATAATATTATATGTTAGCCAGATATAACATTTTAAGTGTAATGATTAGAAGTACAGTGACAATAAAACGTATGAAAATATGATACAGTAAATCACAGTACAGGACAATGAGCTATTATTTTTTAGAGATATAAATTAATTGATATATTGAAAAACAAATTCTTTCAGCTGTGCTAACCTCATACAGTTGCCTATCCCTGTGGGTCCAAGACATTTTGCTCCTGCAGAGATAAAACCACCATCATTTTCAGGCCGTTCTATGTTAACAAACATACCATCTGGGAGATTTATAAAAAGATTTTGATCTGCATGGAAACCCTTGTGAGGCATTCAGATAGTACATAACATGATACATCTACAGGATTCAGCGAGTTTTTGCACTCGGCATGGACTGCACTAGTATTTGTCCTGCACTTTGCTTGGCACAGTGGCAAGGCATTCCTGTGCTGCACAAGCCAATGACAATAGCTGCTTTCAGTGAGCAGTGGTGCTGTTGCAAAATGTTGTTGTGTAGGAGACATTACCTTCCACATGCCATGTGATGCTGCTGAGACAACCCTTGTCCGAGAATGAGTGTGGAGTAGCAAAGAGCAAGCTGTTTTTTAGCCAAGTCGACTTTCACACAGGCCTCTGCCATCATCTGCTTCTCTGTCACACTGGGTTCACTATCACAGTGAGAAAAAAAGAAACATGAGAAAAAAGAATAACACCTCTTTTCCAGCTATATAGTGTGTCATTTACTTCAACCAAGTGGTCATCAGCCAATGTAAACTTAGACAATGTTTAGGCTTTGTTGTATATTGTATGTAAGACATGCAAGACAGACTGATCAGTGTTATTAACTTACTAAAGTGCTATGCAGTAGTGAAAAATAATAACCTTATCTATAACCTATATGACCTGTTTCCAAGCAGGAGGCTGTGACCATACATAATTCTGTACTCACTCACACCATATCCCACACACAATCAGAAGGTCTATATGTGATGGAACTTTCAAATCAGAGCAAATCTGATCTCTGCACTGACGTACGCCATTAGTGACTTGGGCTTCATTTCCAGAGACTTCTTTTCAAAATAACGAGAAAGGTAAAGCAGCAAAGCAGCCAAAAAATCATTCAGCTCTCGACACCTGCCAAGTAATACAAACTAGTATAACCTTTCCCTAAATGAAATTGTGTTCCTCATCTATATCAAACATAGTATACATAACAATAAAGGAAGGAGACATACTTCACCAAGGAAAGAAAGCACAGTGGTATAGGAATGGCTTCATTCTCTTGCAGTAAACTCAGGGCCACCTCTGCAAATTTAGGTAACCACAATAATGTATAGTCTGATGAATACCAATATCCTTACTAACCCTAAACCCTAAACTCATAAAGGTGCAACTGGTATAAATCGGCAAATTAAATTAATTTATGGCAGTTAATACAGGTGGTTCAGGGTAGGCTTTTCCGGATTATTATTGCTTCACTGGCAATGTCTATAACTTGAGATGGTCAGAAAGCATAGTGTGGGAGATTCCACAGGGCAATCTGAAACTTACGTTTGACGTGTTCAATAGTGACCTGTTCCCTCTGGGCCTGCTTGAGAGAGGTTGTAAATATGCTGGCGAGTCGGACTGGTCCCATAGACTTCTGACGCTCTGTACTAGCGCGAGAGTTCATTGTGAGTGACTGCGTGAACCTTGGGAAGCAAATAGCCTAGCTATTAGGTGTGCAGCTATTTCAGAGAGTGTAGGCTAGATTACACATAATAGTGAGAAATAACTTCAAAACGTGTAGGTTACAGTTCTAAATCATCATTCAATAGAAGTTTACTTCTCCTGCCGTGTTTTGACATGTTCTTGTAGAGATCTCTTCTTTCTTTTTTCTTTAACATCATCGGTTGAGTTGAAACTACTGATAAAACAGGATGTTAACTATTAATAGGCTACTATTAATAGGAGCTCATATGTCAGAATCAGTTTTTATTCGCCAAGTATGGACATCCATCAGTGTACATACAGTGAAAGAAGTACTATGGACACATGATGGGCATCAAGACAATAGACAATATACACTCTCAACATTATATGCAGGTAATAAATAATACAGTAAAAAAATAAAGTCAGGTGCATTAAATTTAAGTAAAAATTGTGACAACCATCACTGGTCTCCCCTATGCAGTTTCTGTCTAGGGTGAGCAGGGTCCATAAAAAGATTGAATGATGATGATCCAGATGGAGGTAGCCATCTTAGAAATAGTTAAAAGATTTCAGTCAAGCGTGCATGTGTAGTAGACAAGGTTACTTATTTACCATATGAATTCAAGGCCCTGAGTCTCATCATCCCATGTCCATCGCCCTGGAGGAGGAACGGTTATCTATGGAAATGTGGGTTTCATCAGACTAATTTAGGCTCACATTCAGAGCAGATTCTGTTTCAGTGTAGCCTAAGCATCTATTCCACACAATATAGCACACACATTGGTCTAAGCTATCTAGTTATTATGTGGCATGAGTTTGCTTTAAAAACAAGTGTGCCTAAACCTAATGTAATTATACTAATTAATTATACTAATTTTACGTCAACGTTACTAAAAACTAACCTAAATTAAACTGAAATTTATAAATAAATAAAAGCCTTCTATCTCATGACTGTCTGATGGTATCATATTTAAGCGTCTCTCAGCCTACCGTTTCAGTCGTCAATCTAGGCATCTCTTAAGAAAACTATTCGGTCGGTCACCAACTTTGACAGCGGTCTCTAGGCAACCAGTCGCAATTTCAGGCCGCATGACCCTTCGTAGTGGCGCACACAGAAAACTTTTTGGGGTACAGTGGTCCATTATGTCAATGATGCCAACTGCCATAATTATGTCTTATTCATTAGCAGCTGGCTCTCTGGGCTGTAATAGTCTCTCTAGCCTAAATAGCTAAGCTTTTAGTTCTTGTGTTTTCAATATGGTCGAGATCTGTATTGTATTTGGTGCATGCCAATAATTTTGATCTGGTCATGTCGCGCAGAAAATTAATGTGTTATGCGGTAGTAGGTATCAGAGCGCGTTCATTGAAAGTTCTCTGGTTGTATGGTCAGCTGCGTTCGATTCCATTCTTGACCCCAGCTAGCCACATCCGAGTCAGATGGCCTGAGTTTTATTGTTCTTAATGGTGCTTCTGCATACATTTGAAACTTTGACATTTCTCTGTGCTATTAAATCATGCAATTGGCTACTCATATTTAATTTAACAACACAGTATTGTAGACTACATTATCACGATCAGAGATCAAAGAATACGAACCCTAAGAACATGTTGCGTAGGCTACAATAAATTAAAAAAAGTTATCTGAAAGAACTTTAAGCCATTTTTTCCAGCAGAATGCATGGGCACCCCCGTGCGTTCGTATAGTGGTACCGTCCAATGTCTGATACCCCTGTCCGCTCTATTTCGCTTGAACTAGAACTACACGGTCTTTGAAATTTTCGTAGTCAGGATGTTGTGAGGACAATTTGGTGGGTGATGTATGGAGGGTAGCGTACCTGCCGAGTACATTCTAAATATGTTCACGTTTCAGACTGACGGTTAATTCGAGTCATCGAATCACAATCTTTGGTAAGTGTTTTTTTTTTTTTTTTTTTTTTATTTTGCTTGTTGCATTTGTCCTCTCCACTGATTCGTTCCACAGGCTAACTTAAAAAAAAAAAAAGAGTTTTATGATGACCACCAAAATTCAAGGTTGTTAGATTAGTAACATTAACAGTCTACACTGAAATGATTCATGTAGTCATCTTCAACACAGTTACATGTCGCTTGTAATTTGGTAACACGTTATTGACTGTATTTTATTATTAAAAAAATGTTAACTTTAAGGGCAGCACGTGACCACGCGATTAAGGCGCCCGTACGGTCCATATTTTGCTCAGAATTGCTGTTGACAGCTAGAACACTAATGCAGACAGTTGTTTGGGTTCAGTGACCCAGTTTTAATGTTGGTTCGCAACACGTGATGATGAATCATAAAAACTTGTTATTTATGGGGCTATTTTTATTATTGGCTACAGCATGTTGCATTGCATTAAACTGACTACGGCGTGAAAAGGGCAGCTGGAATCTTTGAATTAGAATTTTTATTATTATAATTATTATTTTTTTTTTACATTTTTCTAAATATTATGTTATTATATGTTGTTATATGTTATTTTTGTTAAGTTATTTTTGTTATTATATATTGTTAAAAAGGCTACATTATCATCATCATCATCATCATTCATTATCATTATCTCCCCTTCATTTAGATCTGCTGTCTTAATTTGCCTGGGACTTACAGAGCTGAGTTGTGGCTAAAGCAAACAGCCAGGCTGTCTTTAATGTTCTGTTATTAGGTATGAACTTAAAGTCAGCTTGAGTTGTATAGTCAGTTGTCTTAGAAAATCTGGTCCTCCAGGGCAGTGTTTGCTTACACTGTCTTACAGAGTCAGTCATACTGTAGACACTAGCTCTTATGCAATCTTTTTAGCAGGGTTTTTGTGAACCAGACGGAGAGAAGACTGTGCTAAGAAAGAGACTTTAAAAAGTCTGATGCTGTTAATTATGGTGTATGTGTAGCATGATTTTATACAGTAGGAGAGAAAGCTTGAGGCCAATAAAGGGAATCTGTGTTCTATCAACTGTCTTTGAAGACCTATAGTCCTCCAAGATCCAGGCAACAAAATCTTTAGACTAAGAAGATGTGGATCCATGATGCACATTGTTTTAAGGCTTGATATGTGCAGTACAATGTAGTACTTGCTGAACTAGCCTAATTAGCTAGGCCTATAATGTATGTTTATTTCCAAAGCGCCTAAAGCAATTTGTATAAGTGCAGTCTTATGTTGTTCTTGTGGGTGGACATCTTTGCTTTTGTGTTGTAGGCCTACATCTTTTATGATGATTCAGAAATGAACGTGGACTTTTCTTACTGTAACAGTGGGTGTTTAATAAAACATGACTTCTGAAAATGAATATTTAATAATGCCTCTGATGACTTTTCAACTACTCATCACAGACTGATGAAAAATGAAATCATTTGCATGTTTGCAAGATGAAAATAATACATTGGCAAGTCTATAATGGGCCCTCTACAGTACTTCTAAGACTAGCACGTTATGGATTAAGTGGCAAAACACTGAAAATGTTTTCATTCACTGAAAAAGTTTTCATTTTCTTTATCTCACAATTAGAGGTAGAATTATAAAGCTTAGCACCTTGGATGTGCTTGTTAGTGACTTATGTTTGCATAACTGTGATGTTGAAAAAATTAACTATACATGTACTGTCAAACTTCAAAAATGCTGTTAGACATTAGAATACACAGAAATTCCCTCTCTCTCTCCCACTCTCTCTTTTTCTCTCTCTCTCTCTCTCTCTCTCTCCCTTTCCTGTGGCTATAATATTTAATTCAGTCTGACCCATCCCTTCAGCCTCCCAGCTCAGATATGCCCTGTGCTTCATGTGTGTTAAATTTTTAATCGAGGATGACAGTGCTGATCTCACCAGCTTTTTTTTCTGAAAATCTGACAGACTGTCCTCTGTGACAAACAGACAGACATGCTGTTATGCTGACTAGAGACTACAGTAGAAACATTTTCTGCCAATGTCCATCTTAAATGAAGGTCAGACCAGGTTGGTACAGTCGATGGGGTTTTGGGAGGTAAATGCGCATAACCAATAGTAAACAGGAAAGTAGGAGGATGAACACATGGCTAGATAGACATATAGGTAGGCATTAGATGTCCCTGTCATTTTTTCAATAAATGTGGGAAGATGTAAAGAAAGCAACAGTGGTAAAGAGGCTGGTAAAAGGTAGAACTGGTAGGGATGTAGTTTCTCTTCAAGATTCTCTTTTTGCACATAATTCTCTACCTTCATTCAATATGGATTACAGAAGCAGTGTCCACAGAGCTGAGGAGAGGCAGCCAGAGCTTCCTCTAAGCCTCCCTCTGCGATCACCCAGCTCTGCCACGGCTGTCACTGTGAGCTCCCAACACTGCCTGATAAAAAGAGAGAAGGGGGGGGGGGGGGAGAAAAATGGGGGGGGTGGGGGGGTGAGATGGAGGGAACGAAACAGAGTGGCATGTCAGGACTGTGGAAAAGCTAACACAGGTTAATTCCTGTCTAGGCACGGATCACACCAGCTACGTTTCCATGGGAACCATCTTCACCTACCCTAAAACAGCTTAATTACCATGTGTATGGAATGAGTAGCCGTAGACTGAAAATACACTACATACATCACTATTCTAATAGGCCTAAGAAGTGTTGTCACCCTCTCCACATTCTATATAGTGTTATATGGTTGTGTAACATTAGCCAGCACTGCCAGTTGGAAAAAGAACAAGAAAATTAGATCCAACATAGATTGAATAGTGAATCTTAACACTAAGTGAATGCTTTATTTCGCTTTGCCGCATTCAGTTAATAATGTTTTATTGGCTCACTACTTGGTCCATGTTACATAAAATTTTCTGGTTCTTTTTGAGAGCGTACTGTGACCTTGAACAAGACTGATTTAAACCGGATTTATCTTTTAAGCAGGGCCCACGTGCAGGTCTCTCACATTCCCTGTCCCACCTGCCACACAGATCTAAAAAAAAAAGTAGGCGAGTTAGTACGAGTAGGCCTAGACTCAATAACCTACGAGCCTGTCAGTGAAGTTTTATGAGTGCTCTTTCTTTCCCTGAATAGTGTCGCCTATACTCTTACAACATCTGGCATACTTAGCCTACTTTAATGTTCGTTTCACCAACTTGATTTAGCTCCAGAATAGAAGAATTCTGTCTATAATGCACCCTTAGCCTTCTGTTTAGTCACTTGTGCAGAATTTCTGTGCATATCCATATTTGGTAACGTCACCATACAGAATGTCTCAAGATGAAAAAAATCATTTAGATATTAACCAGCGCAAGCTCTTATTCAGAGTCTTCCAGCTACCTATGCCCTTCTTTGTGCAACATTTTTTTAACATTAACTTATCAATTTTAAGAGCCTCTCAAACTAGATTCTAGGCATCTCTGAAGGACAATGTGCACTTTGCTCACAGGCCATAGTGTTGTGAGGGGCAGGTTTGAGTCTGGGCAAACTAAACTGCACTGTACATGTTTTATGTGTCCTGTGGGTTTATGCATCTGGGTGTGCCCACGGGTGTCTGTGTGTGTGTGTGTGTAAGACACCCCTGTGTTTCTCCACTGCGCTCTCTGTTTTGTTACCTGACATTAACATTTAGATGTGGATGCAGTACACACACACACACGGTATGGTTACCTATTGTGTGTATTATCTCTGCCAATTGGATACATAACATTACCTCTGACATTGAGGTCACATTTTTGACTGTGTTTGTCTGTGTGCAAAATAACTTTTAAGTTCGGCATGGATTTTGATGACCTTTTCAGACGTATTAGCTAATCACAGTATACAACGGCTTACAGCTAACTCTTTCAGACCTTGTACGAGCAGAGACTGTCCAAGAATTTTCAGATCTTTCCAAACATTTCCTTGACTCTGAACTGGCATCTCCTGGCATATATGGTTCTGATGGTGCATTCTTCTTACTTCTGCAGGCCTTTCTAAGTCTCTCTGTATGTTGTTACCATAACAGGTGGCCTACAGTATGGTTCTGTAGACTTTAAGCAGCACCAAAGACCTTTTAAAACCTTAAAATAAAATTTTCATAATTGTTTCGGTGGTCCATCAAGTCGTAACAAGGTGAACAATACTCGCTGCATTTGCTCAGCGGCTCTCTATTCGGCTTTAACGCCACTAAACAAGTTTGCCCAATCGGGTAGCGATCTGTAGTTCAAATCAAAACTACAATTGAATTGCCTTGTGGCAAGCTTCTGTTCCGATCTGTAGAGGGTGCGATTTTCAAAACTCCTTGGTGCTGCTTTAAGTTATTAATATTGGTTGCAGGAAGCTTTAGTGTTGTGAAGCTTCATATGATACGAAGTAACTGGTAGCTTGTCCAACACTGGTTGCAGATAAACATGTTTGTGCTGTTTTTCCCTTTATCCTAACCACTATGTAGCATTAATTTGGCAAGAAAATAAAATAGTTCTAGTTTTGCATATCACGATAACCAAGAAATACAAGAGATTGCTAACAGCTTGGAAGTTTGGGGAGAACTACTACATTGGGCTTGTGCAAATGCCTGCTTGCCTTTTTGTATCTAATTAGCCAAGCTTAGCTGTTGAATATATATTTTTCCAGCTTTCCTCCCCTGATACACCACTGATTGAACATTCATATGCTATCCACATGAAGCCAACATGCCAACATTATGCTTTGAAGTTGTATGTAGAGGCCTACTGTCATTTCCCACATGCATTACCCATATTAACCTCAGGTTACTAGTCATTATATTGAGTCAGAAGCAGTTCATAAATTCAGTTGATAGAAAGTAGAATAATTAAAAGAAAAAAAAATGCCTTCTCCCAGGTATTGACCTCATAATCAATGCATTAATTTCCTCAGAATATTGAGTTTTCGAGTCAAATTACCCCATACTACTTTTTTTTTTCTGTTTGAATAGTGTGCAACAGCAGAGAACAAATCCAAAGAGGATATTGCCAGGCTTGCTCTGCTTTATTGATCATTTTCATGTGTGAGTGTTTCTATACAGCCCTGGAGAATGAAGATAAGGCAAAGTTTAAAAGACTAGAATAAAACATTAGATTTCTTCTCACAAGAAAATACTGAGAAAAAGATAAACAGAGACTTGGATAGGGACAATAAAATAAGGCTCATCAACACGTAGACAACAATGACGGCCTAGGCTGAATAGTTCTGTGTTGACTTGATGCAGAGTTGCGTAATTTTCCTGTTATGGTTTTGCATTGAGTTCTGATGCGCCGCAAAGAACTTCACCTACATTGCTAGTGAAATATACATAAAAAACACCGAACTGCAGAATCTGCCAAATCTATCATGTCAGTTTGTTTATAGTTTGTATTTCTGCTATGCACCACATTTCTAAAGGAGTATTCTCACATTCTCACATGGGCATACTTTCACTGATTTCACTGAAGTTTTTGCAAAAAAATTGCTTAGCTTCCCTAAAGCAACACTACAAGTAAGAACATTATTAAAAGCACAACTGATAAATTCTGTTTCTGAATTTAAAAATAGTGCATTACATGTAAATGCATTTTTGCATGCAGGTTTGTTACATCTCTGCAAATGGACTGCAGATGTGTCTCAATAATAACGTTTTTAACAGGGCTGACTAAAATGGCCAGGAACTTAGGGTCCTTATTGAACTTTCTCTGTCTCTCTTATGTCTCCGTGTATTTAAAATGTTCCTCTGCATTTAAAATGCTCTCTTTCCCACCACACATATACCACCAGTGGAAGTCCTAATGACAAGTTGTGTTAGTGTGTACACATCAACACGGAGCATGTTCATGGCCATTCTGATGCCCACCATTAAATACTCCTGTGGCTTCAAAAACAGATTTAACACCAACTCCTGCATGTGTGTGACACCTGTACAGTCACTTATGTGTATGAGTGTGTGTTGTGTAAACAAACAAACAAAAAGCAATACATATTGTTCACTGGAAATTGTCTTCTGAATGTGAGACACAGAAGCTCAGTGACATGAAATTAATTGCTTCAGGAACTTTTCTATTGCCAGAGCTGCCTAAAATGGCCAGGAACTTATGATCCTTATTGAACTTTTTCTGTCTCTAGCTTCTCGTAGTCATTTCGGGTTCTTGTTACTATGGCAACTTTACATTTACATTACATTTATGCATTTAGCAGACGCTTTTATCCAAAGCGACTTACAAAACGAGGATAACAATCAAGCTACATAGCAGAAACCTTAAGGAGCATAGTGCTAGGGGATAGTGCTTCAGTTCATTTTAGTGCTAGGATAGAAGATGTTCTCTGAATAGCTGGGTCTTTAAGAGCTTTTTGAAGACCTCCAGAGATGGCCCTGTTCTGATTATTTTTGGTAGGTCATTCCACCAGCGTGGGACGACACATGAGAAGAGTCTGGATTGCCTTGGGCGAGGTGCCGGGACTGCCAGTCGACAGTCATTGGAGGACCGGAGTTGTCGGGGGGTAGCCTGAGCTTTTATGAGAGCGCTTAGATAAAAAGGGGCAGATCCTCTAAGCACTTTGTAAGTCAGCATCAGTGATTTGAATTTGATGCGAGCCGCCAGAGGCAACCAGTGGAGCTCGATTAGCAGAGGGGTGACATGCGTCCTCTTCGGCTGATTGAAGATGAGACGCGCCGCAGCATTTTGGATCATCTGAAGTGGCTTGACGGCACAGGCAGGAAGTCCTGACAGAAGGGCATTGCAGTAGTCAAGGCGTGAGAGGACCATAGTTTGAACCAGCAATTGGGAGGCTTGTTGAGTTAGGTATGGTCTGATCTTTTTGATATTGAATAGTGCGAAGCGGCAGGCCCGGGCAACAGAAGCAACATGGTCATTGAAGGTTAGCTGGTCGTCAATCATAACACCTAGGTTCCTGGCTACCCGTGAGGGAGCAAGAGACAAGAAGCCAGAGTTGATGCAAATGTTGTGGTGAAAAGTTGGTTTAGCTGGGAGGACCAGCAGCTCGGTTTTTGAGAGGTTCAGCTGGAGATGATGGTCTTGCATCCATGCAGAGATGTCAGAGAGGCAATCCGAGATTCGCGTTTGGATGGTTGGGTCATCGGGTGAGAATGACAGATAGAGCTGGGTATCATCGGCATAGCAGTGGTAGGAGAAGCCGTGCTGGCGGATGATTTGGCCCTAAGGAAGTGGTATAGATGGAGAAAAGAAGGGGACCCAACACAGATCCTTGGGGTACTCCAGTAGCAAGGTGGTAAGGCGCAGAGGTGTGTCCTAGCCAGGACAACTTAAGTGACCATTATGTGTAAGAGAGTTAGTATAGCAGAATGTTAAAGCAGAGAGGGTTCAAGCGGTCAGTATCCAAGATCTTTGGTTAAAGGCTTCCTATCAAAGATGCTAAAGCATAGCACTTTAAAATCTTTGCTTCTTACGCAAGCTTCCCTCCTGCAACTTGAGGTCGTTTTGAGGGCAAACTAACTTGTAAAACAGAGAATAGCTCTGTATCTGAGTGTAACATTTGAAAATCATGTAATCTAGCTGTCACTGCCCAATCAACAAGTCAGAATAACCTTTGCATGAAATCATGTTTATTTTCTTACATTTACTTTTAAATGTATGCATTTAGCAGACTGTTTTATTCCAAGAGACTCACAAAAGAGAGTTAACATTAAAGCAGCACAATATAAAAACCTTACTTAGGGTGTGACTCATAAACAGGAAATTGGCTCTAGTGTTAAAATTGTAGTGTGAAGCAATATATATACAGTATATTGTGTGTGTGTGTGTGTTTGAGTGTGTGTGTGTGTCAGATATTAGCTTTGGCAGTTCCTATCCAGCTAAACAAATTACAAATCAGTACTGGTGTGTATTAAAAATGTTTGTCATTTTTTATTATTGTATATAATTTAAAATGCCACAACCAGATGTGATTGAATCCATACCCTGTACAAGGCCAAGGTCAGGGTTCTGTCTGTCTATAAAGAATAAGGAATCTTGGTACAACATACACCGAATATCAATATATTAGGCCTAATCGAAGGGGCCTTAGGGAATTAAAACTGACTGGTATTTTCTATGCTACTTTCAGTTAGTGTTTGCTTCGAGTTCACTATTCAGTTTTTTGTTGTATCAATTTTCATTTTAAACACTCTTTTTTCCGACTGGCCACTCTTTGTGATTTCAAGATGATTTCAGAGTAGGAGATCATTTTATAGTACCACAGCTCCCCCAAGGGGATGATGGTAGTTATGGTGTAAGGTTGATGATGCACATGTTTTATTTGGAATGTTGGATGTTGTTACCTGGTATTATTAGAGATATTATATGTTATTAGAGAGATTATAAAGGACTGTATTACTGTCTTTTTTATATTGTGTAAACCCTTTAATGAGGCTTGATTATTGATTATTAATCAAATTTTCCTATGTTGGCTTGTGATTGCCAACAGGCAGGTGATTGACTGAGACATGACGGAGGTGGAGCTGATGCTGGACTTTGCCTCATCTGGCCGCTCCGGGCGTCGCAACGCTCTGCCTGACATCTTGGGCTCCCCGGCAGGGGTCAACCCAACCGACCTACCCCTTAAACTAGCCCAACTGTCTGTCACTGGTATGGCACCTACCCAGGAGATATGTTTCTCTGTGTCAAAGCTTTGGACTTAAATTGAATATTGTGTATCGTTGATTGTTGTTGTCTGTATTGCTAGAGTGCCTAACAACTGAATGATATGCTTATCAATCAAATATGTGTGCTTATTTACCTGGCTTAGTCTTGCTCAATATGTAGCTCTTGTTTTTTTATGTAATTATTATTATTATACATATAATGTAATATAGTTATTTTTCATACACTATGCTGTTTATGCTTACACTAACAGTGAATAAGTAAATCACAGTTATACCTGCAGTTAATTTTTTGTCCATTTGTCTCTGTGTGTGTGTCTCTTCTAGATGGACCAGGTGGGTCTCAGTCCCCTAGCTCAGAGGAGCCACCCATCCCCACCGACAACAGCTCAGGTCAGGAGGGTTCCTAGAACTCCAGCCCTCATGCCTAGACCACCCCTGCCCAATGGCAGCGCCAAGGAAACTCCAGAGTGCTGAGAGACACACTGGGAAGACTGCCTCGTGTAGCATATGTGTGTGTGTGCAACTCCTAGCTGTGACTGCTGGTGGGAATGGACAGAGGAGTGAACAGGACGGGAGGACATTGACAAGGGAAAGAGAGGTACACGGAGGTACACTTCAGTCCAAAGATGAAAAGCTCCTCTTAGTGGAATTAGAAATTGAAGAGATGACTAAAGAAAACAGGGACATACCTAATTATGAGGTATCTTCGTGTATATCATCTTTATTTGGCTAAAAAGCAGTGGTAATTTATTTAGAATTGTAGACCAGACACCAAATGGACTTGGAGACAGATTGTGAATGAGGCGATCTTTGAATATGCAGTGTTATAGACATATCACCATTGAAGATGATGGATCAATAATGTTTAGGTTATAATGGGTTATGTTTATTGAAAAAGAGAAAGTGTGTGGGCTGTGCTATTTAAGGCAGTATATGTAGCATCATCTAATCAACCCCCGGTTGATTAAAATGATAATGACAATGGGACTTTTATGGCTCTGTAGTCGACTCATAGGTCACCAAAGTGATATATTTAATATTAAAATGTCTTTCTCTGTCATACGAACAAAGCACAATGTTCCTGAAGCAATTTCATGTGGACCTTTGTCACTAAACTTCTGTGTCTCACATTCACAAGACAATGTCCACAGTGAACAATATGTAGTGCTTTTTTGTTTGTTTGTTTGTTTGTTTACACAACACACACTCATACACATGAGTGGCTGTACAGGTGTTACACACATGCAAGAGTTGGTGTTGAATCTGTTTTTTGAAGCCACTTGAAAATATAATGGTGGGCATTAGAATGACCACGAACATGCTCGGTGTTGATGTGTACACACTAACACAACTTGTCATTTGAACATCCAGTGATGGTATACGTGTGGTGGGAAAGGGAACATGTTAAATACAGAGGAACATTTTAAATACACAAACAAATAAAAACAATTCAGAATATATGTGCAGATATCAACTGTCCTTGAAATTGCATGGATTTGTAGGATCTGCTCTGTATTTCCCCCTTGTTCACACACATGTTATAAAGGAAGTCCTGTGATTTTTTCCAGTAGTGTATCATCTAATAATGGTTATAAATATGAACTTTTAGTTTGATGTGCCAAAGCGAGATGATACTGCTCTTGTCTCATTTTCTGTTAACAGGGATAGTGTACCTCAATGCTGAGACATAAATAAATCAATCCCATCAATGACATTGTGTTCAAGTTTTATATGACGCATTATAGACTATAGTACTTCAGTTGTTCAGAATCTTTTTCTTCTGTCCAACCATAACAATAATTTTGGCCCAACTTCAAATGATTTAATGTTACTCAGGGTTAATTTCATTTATTTTACTTAAAGAGAGTGCAAATATACATAGATACATACATACATACATACATACATACATATGTAGTTTAACACACAGTTTAATACCTTTTTCATTTTGAAAAATAATCACATTAAAAAAAAACAGTCAGTGAGGCAATGTTGTTTTATTGACACCAGGTGGAGCCATAACAATAAATTAGACCATATCCCAGGACAGTCAGATTTTCATCTTTCATAAAAGGAAGTGGAGTGGGTAAACAATGCCAGAATCCTCATTGTAATTCCAAACAGAGCGCTGTTGATTGTGTCAGCGATCAATTTTAAGCAGCTGCTTTGAGTGTAGAATGCATACAAATCAATTAAGATTGTTTGCAGTCTACCTTAGTTTACACAATTACATATCACTGTGAAGACTTACAGTAAGGATATGATCCAACAGCAGTGGCACAACATTCTAAAATGAGATTATTGGTGCAACATTGCTTTACACACCAGTCATTCTGTTTACTAGGTGGTCCGTCCATCTCATCACCTTGGCCTCAGTAGCCACAGGAGCACATTTGTCCACTGCTGAAATATTTACTATAGGTTCTCCATATGTTGTCAATTGTAATATGTCTGGCAGAGGAACAGGCTTTTTAATGGGAGGGAAGAATCCATCATAGGGACAGAAAAGAAATCACAACTTATGTCTAATTAGGCAGCGGGTGGGCACTGGCAGTTTTCCTCATGCAGTTAAGTTAATCTGATAATAATAAAATAAATACAATAATAATGAAATAATGACAAAATAAACTAAATACGTTCAGATAAATGCTGTTCCACTATTTAGAAGGCTACATTACCATATAATGCCCCAACGTGCTAAAACCAAAAACCTTGTCACCTTGGTTTCCACAATCTCCTTTGTGGAAACATACATCTTTGTATGAACAGACACACTAGAGGATATTTTAAAAAGTAAAGCCTCAAGTTTCCCTTCAACTAAAGGCCTTAACTTGTGTCAGTGTGTCACCCTTCACTGTCTAACTTACTGTATGTCAGTGCATTAATTCTGACTTGTCCATGGTTAGAATGTGTCAGGGTTCAGGGTAGGAGCCGTCTGAAACGGCTCTCTGGGCCACTCTGACCTCTTGCAACCACAAACACCACAGCATCTCCACCAGACATGAACTAAAGCTGGGAGATGCACAGTGCATCGAGTAAACAGAACCATACTAGTGCCGTGTTTCTCAGTGGGCGTAATCAGACAATGCTAGGGACCAGTGTGAAAAAGCCAGATGAATGGGGGAACTCAGCCATGTTCTATTATTCATTATAGAACTCTGCAGGCATAGCATTCAATTAAAATAAGAGATGTAAAGGAGTGTTCATGACTGTGAGTGACTCAGCCATGGATGACTGAGACAGCAAACACTAGAGGAGCACTATAATTTACCTCGAAGGAATCACGTCGGTTATAAGAACATTTGCAATCTAAAAAAAAGTGTTATTTTAATTATATAATAGGCAGTATAATGTAATTACTGTGGCAATTTGTAAAAGGAAAGTTTAAACAGATTTTTGAGAAAACTGTACACTGATCTTTATGAAATAGTTTCATATAATCATTTAGTCACTGATTTACAGGAGGTATAAAACTCCTATTATTGTGTGTTGTGTGTGTGTGGTGTTTGTAGTTGGGTGGCAGCAATAGTGTCATGTGGACCTTAGAGGGCGTACGTTCAAAGAAAGCTGAGAAACACTGCACTAAATGAAGGGCTCACGTGCACAAAGCCATGGGTTATCTTTGTGTGCAGGGATAAAATAGCCGAAAATAAGAGTTCCTTCCTCTCGTTGGCCTTTCATGACTACATGCTATTGTTCAATGGCCTATCTTGTTTTGCCCGGCCTAAAGTTGAACTTCGCTTTGAGGCTGTGGTGTGGTGTATTGATTTCAGCAGTATGGATGCAGTTGGATAATGTCTATGTAGACTGATTCATGAGTGGCTATTATAGCCTCCTGTTACGAGAACAGTTTGTAACAAATAAACATATCAGATTTACATAGGCTTAAGTAGCGTTATTTCAAACCTGGAAGACCTGAATCATTCTAAAGTGCTCTGAGAAACTGAACCAAACCATGTACGGAGTGCAACCAGAAACACTGCAATTTGGAGAAATTCGAGACTTAGATTTGAGTTAAAATCCATGTCTATGCACCATAATCACTAAATCATTATGTAAATGTGCATCCATTCCAAAGGGTATTCGTTTTGGTACAAAACAGCGAACATCAACTGCAGTGCTACATGCTTCATTGTCTTTGCCTCTATCTGTTAATGAGCTGCTGGTAGGTTATTGTACCAGATTTTCTCATGTTTTTAAGACAGAACCTAAGTGATGTTGAACAGAGATATGGATTGAAATGGGCCCGAATACCTTTACACTGTTCTACGGAGATGTCAGGGGCAGTACTAGCAAATGACTGTTTGCACATAAACCCAGTCAGACTTCCCTATGTCTTCTCACCATCATGAGAATCAATAATGTCTATGATGAGAAGTTAAGAGGAGGATGAGCAGATGATGTAGGGGTGATGGAGTTCATTCATTTCCTCTCAAAATTTGAGAGTTAGTGTTCCCACCCTCATGGCGTGTCATTGGCCAGACAGTGTACAGCAATGGCGACCACACTGATGTGGTTGCTAAGCAACAAGTTACTAGGGTAACCGTTTTTTTGAAGGGAAAAAAAAAACGTCCCAGACCTTGAAAAATACTCTGCCGTTACAGCGTGATGTCTCTCCTTTTCAAACAGAGACAGCACTGTTGTCCTCACAGGCCTATTCAGCATGCAGAAGTCGAGGTTAATGTTTTTTGGCAGCACAGCCACCTTGAAGGTTGATTTGCAGAGACTGCACAAGAATGGATTCACGTCTCTCCCGCAGAATGAGGGGAAGCTGGACTATAGGGGAGAGAGGTGCGGGTGAGCACAGAGACAGAATGCAGGGTAAAGGGGTGCATGTATAAGTTGAGGACTGTCTCATGGATAAGAATAAGACAAATCCCTTACCGCATAGATACTGTAGAGACAAACTTGCCTGTCAGCCTCCAATGACAACTGGGACTATTCTGTGTTTGTAACACTATTGCACTAATCATCCAATGTGCAACACAATGCATTGCACTGTGTCGGCAAAATAAAAACGATATAAAAGCTAGACACTCAGAAGCCCGTTCCAATGAAAGCTGACCTTTTCAGTGCAGACTCAGGCTTTTGCCTATGAGTTCCAGTGTAACTGGCTTGGCCTCGAGGGGTTGAATCTGTGGTGTCGTTGTTAAGGAAAAAAGGCTGCCACTCTATTCAATATTTACAGTGTTCTGTAAATACCACGGATGGACAGAGGACCCAGTGGTGAAGCGACACTCATGATTGCACATTGATCGGAAACCCTATCAGAAAAAAATAATGAGTGCCAAGGGGAATGCTGGCACGGCTGGGCGATGGTATTGGAAAAGATGGAGTAGGCATGGTGGGTGGGGGGTTGCTGAGGTGGGTACAGACACGCTGATGTGCCTCACATGCCTCTGAACGTGCGAGCATGGCTGGCCGATTCCAACAGAGCTGGGCAGACAGTGTGAGCAAGGCAAAGAGGGAAGCAGGGAAGAACATCCACTGGCATGCTGACGTTTGCTGTGCCATTTTTAGCACGGTTAGCCCGATTTTATTAATCAGTGCCTTGGCAGAGAAAAGTGAAGGATATTTGAAGAAATGGTTAAAAAATGAAGGCTTAAGCAAATGCAAGAGAGAAAATGAAACAGGCTCCAACAAAGAATAAGTGGAAGGCAGAAATTCACATGGACTCATACTCTATTTTAAAAGGGGCAAACTTACATAATGGGGATGTTTTATTTAAAGACAGTGGCAAGTGAAATGCTGGAGTGCAATCTCTACTTGGCTTGTCATTGAATCCTTGTTTGAGCTTGTCACCCTAGGGGTCTCTCTCTCTCTCTCTTGCACATGCAAACACACACTCAAATACACATGCACATATTCTAGTAAACATGCACACATGGACCATACAGACACGCACACACATACACAAACAAACACACACTTCAGTAACAAATTGCTGGACCTTTTTACACTTGTGAAAGAGATTGCAATGCCTCACACAAGCTAAAACAAAGTCCAAAGACATGACAGGGAACACCATGCAGGACCAACCTATCAAAAAGTGTCTGTTAGACTCTAAATGCAGGATACTCAAAAAGACCTTTATGACCTGTCCTCAGACAAACCTCATGCTGTAAGGAATTAACATTGTAGTAAGTAATCCATGGAGAGGCAGTGGAATGCCTGAGTGAAATCATGCTGTTTGGATGCCAGATGAAGAGATAGATCTAATGGAACAATCCCCAATTCTCATGACCCACTGGTTGTTTTTTCAGCATGCTCTTTTTTTTCTGTTAGGCCGTTATAATCGGTTCTTTTGTCCTGGTGTCGAGAAGCCTGGGCAGCTGATATCTGATTCTCTATTGTGCCCCCCGAGCGAGGCGGCTGCCAGGACTACAGCACTCACAGCAGAGCAACGGTCGCTCTCTTCATCGCTTCCTCCAAGGAGATGCTGGTATTTTTCCACTAGGACAATGGCAAGGATGAAAACTAATGAAAACACTGAATGTCTGAGAGTGTCTGATTTTTAAAATCTGTCTTGCTTTGTCTCTTACTTGCCTCACCACTTAATCAGGTTTGTTTTTTTGACAGTCGGTTGCAAAACCCTCACAGGCAATGGCCCTATAACAATAAACCTGTCTGAAACCAAAAACTAAAAAGTCGAAGAACTTCACTTCTGTTTATAAAGAAAAAAAACAAAAAACACAATTTCTGGAGGATTACAACATATGATTAGGGAAGGTGACTACCGCCATCAGTATTTTTCCACACACACACACAAACACATACAAACTTCTATGGATACTTTGACAGTTAAGGATAAGGATACTTTTATATAAATTCAATTTCCATATGAGCCTAAGCAAGAAACAGCTGTACCAAGAAACTCAGCTGTGTTTATTCAAGATGAGAGACATACACAGTGTATACATGTATATTATGCAAGCCGTGAATGTTTGCTAACCGGATTGCCAGAGGAGAGGAGCAGCGGTCAGCTGGAAGGGCAGTTAAGTGCTGATCTACTGCCACAGCAGGGTCCCTGGTAAACCCATTCCCCTAGGGCACTGTGAAAGAGGGCAATTTCGGGGAGCGGATGGGTGTGGGGTGCGTGTATGGGATGTCAACAACAACACTCCAACATAAAACAGCATAGGGACTGAAAAAGGTCACTCAGATCGGCTCAGCTCGTGTTCAGTGTTTGTTTGCATGCTGCAAGATTAGAGACGGAAAGTCAAAACTCATACAGAAAAGAAATATAAAGCTCACATCAACCCTCTAAAAGTTAAGACCATTAGTACTAAAAAAATACTGATCCATTTATATCCATACACCCATTTCATGCTGTGTTTTAGATATTGTATTTTATATTTTTTCTGTTAAATGTGTGATACAAGACTGAGATGCAAATTTAAAAAACTCCTGTAGAACCTGATAATGTAATAAATTCCCAATAATGTAATAATCCTGATAATGTAATAAAAAATTCCTCATAAGTCCCCAAAATATGTAATAAAACCTGATAATGTAATAATTTCCCAATAATGTAATACCATGCATTTCCCAATAATGTAAAAATCGCCATACTGATAATGTAATAAAGTGTTACATTAATGGGGAGTTATTACATTATCGGGTTAGCCTCAATTTTGCGGAACCCGATAGTGTAATAATTTTCCAATATTGTAATAACTTTGGTCAGTGTTGTAGCATTACGCACCAATTTCAGGGGTCCAAATGTTGAAGCTGGTCTGGCATCAGGTTCTCTCTACCTTTACCCTGCTGCTTTACTATTTGCAGATATTATTTATTTTTACATGACTGTGAATGCAGAGTTTCTAACAGTCATTTACATTGACCAACTGGACTTGGAACTGGCCTATGTGTTGATTTGTGCAGCAATGTCCCTTAATAATTACACAATATACTGTATGTTCAATGCATTTGCTCTATTTTTCCTTGGCTTGGCGGATGAATGAGGCACTTTGAGTGGGTCCTCTGTTGGCCTATTGTCCTTTCAATAGGTGGCTACTGGCTGAAGACTTTAGACTATTAAAAATACTTTTTCAGGTCCTTTCCATTTTTTCATCTTCCATTACTCATGTCATGCAGTAGTGATATTTAAGGCCCACACCAACATCATCATGACATTCAACCCAACCCGCTGAAACGGAGACAGGGGAAAAAAGAAACCAATAGTCCACTGCCATCACCTAGTGATGTTAAAGGAACAGTAAAAAATAAATGTAAATGAATCATGAAAAGGCCCTGATGTACAAACCGGATTCCAAAAAAGTTGGGACACTAAACAAATTGTGAATAAAAACTGAATGCAATGATGTGGAGATGGCAAATGACATGTATGTCAATATTTTATTTGTAATAGAACGTAGATGACAGATCAAAAGTTTAATCTGAGAAAATGTATAATTTTAAAGGAAAAATGTTGATTCAAAATATCACAGTGTCACAAATCCCCAAAAAGTTGGGACAAGTAGCAATAAGAGGCTGGAAAAAGCTGGAAGATGGAAGACCAATTAACACTATGTTTGATTGTTATCCTGTTTTTGTAAGTCGCTTTGGATAAAAGTGTCTGCTAAATGCACAAATAAACACTAATTAGGTCAATTGGCAACATGACTGGGTATAAAAAGAGCTTCTCAGAGTGGCAAGATGGGTAGAGGATCACCAATTCCCACAATGTTGCGCAGAAAGATAGTGGAGCAATATCAGAAAGGTGTTACCCAGTGAAAAATTGCAAAGACTTTGCAGTTATCATCATCAACTGTGCATAACATTATCCGAAGATTCAGAGAATCTGGAACAATCTCTGTGCGTAAGGGTCAAGGCCGTAAAACCATACTGGATGCCCATGATCTCCGGGCCCTTAAACGACACTGCACCACAAACAGGAATGCTACTGTAAAGGAAATCACAGAATGGGCTCAGGAATACTTCCAGAAACCATTGTCAGTGAACACAATCCACCGTACCATCCGCCATTACCAGCTGAAACTCTACAGTGCAAAGAAGAAGCCATTTCTAAGCAAGATCCACAAGCTCAGGCATTTTCACTGGGCCAGGGATCATTTAAAATGGAGTGTGGCAAAATGGAAGACTGTTCTGTGGTCAGACGAGTCACGATTCAAAGTTCTTTTTGGAATTCTGGGGCGCCATGTCATCCAGACCAAAGAGGACAAGGACAACCCAAGTTGTTATCAACGCTCAGTTCAGAAGCCTGAACTCTGATGGTATGGGGTTGAATGAGTGTGTGTGACATGGGCAGCTTGCATGTCTGGAAAGGCACCCTCAATGCAGAAAAAATATATTCAGGTTCTAGAACAACATATGCTCCCATCCAGACGTCATCTCTTTCAGGGAAGACCCTGCATTTTTCAACAAGATGCCAGACCACATTCTGCATCAATCACATCATCATGGCTGTGTAGGAGAAGGATCAGGGTACTGAAGTGGCCAGTCTGCAGTCCAGATTTTTCACCTCTAGAGAACATTTGGTGCATCATAAAGAGGAAGGTGCAACAAAGAAGGCCCAAGACAATTGAACAGTTAGAGGCCTGTCTTAGACAAGAATGGGAGAGCATTCCTATTTCTAAACTTGAGAAACTGGTCTCCTTGGTCCCCAGACGTCTGTTGAGTGTTGTAAGAAGAAGGGGAGATGCCACACAGTGGTGAAAATGGCCTTGTCCCAACTTTTTTTGGGATTTGTTGAGACCATGAAATTTTGAATCAACATATTTTTCCCTTAAAATGTTTTTCTCAGTTGAAACTTTTGTTCCGTGATATGTTCTATTCTGAATAAAATATTAGAAGTTGGCACCTCCACATCATTGCATTCAGTTTTTATTCACGATTTGTATAGTGTCCCAACTTTTTTGGAATCCGGTTTGTATTAGATATTAATAAGGAATCATGATTTCAAATACTTTAATCGCTGACAACAGTAATCCAGCCTGAATATTTCCATTACAAAAGTGAAGTTGCAGTCCTCAACTTATGTTGATGTTGACATCATGTGTGTATTGTGCTTTGGCCTGGTTCTCCACCTTTCTGATTTTGGCAACCTAGCTGGGCATCTTTTGTCTAAGAGGAGGGGAATAGGATACTATGCTCTGCAGTATTTTAAACGTGATTGCGGTACCAGTTTTGGCCACAAATGTACTGTTCCTTTAAATAAGCTCTGAGTACACTGTTTGAGCACTGAAAATCTTCTAATATCTGCAAGTGATGATGAAGAGACCTAATACAATTGGGAGAAAATTATGAGCAAAATAATAGTGATCACATACAGAGCATCACCACTTGGTACAAATTAACTGGTTTCCTAGCATTTCAGTTCTGACCAAATTTATTACAATATTGGGAAATGATTACATTATCAGGTTCTGCAAAATTGAGGCTAACCTGATAATGTAATAACTCCCCATCAATGTAACACTTTATTTCATTACCAGTTTGGCAATTTTTACATTATTGGAAAATGCACGGTATTACATTATTTGGAAATTATTACATTATCAGGTTTTATTACATGTTTTAGGGACTTATGAGGACATTTTTATTACATTATCAGGATTATTACATTATTGGGAATTTATTACATTATCAGGTTCTACAACTCCCTAAACTCTTATTGATGTCAGCTCTTCCTATCTGTATGTTGTTGCACTGGTTATATCCTGCTCAGAACACTTAGAACCCCAGGTTACTTACCAAATCAAAAACAATAGTAATCAATAACAACTGGTTTTGGGACCAATGGTGGACATTCCTAAAAAATAAAATTTAAAATAAACAATAGGATAGGAATACAAAAAATTGCTGCTGTCAGCTTGACAAAATCAGATATATCAGGTATGTAAAATCTGCCTATTGTCTGTGTTCTGTCCATTATGTCCATTTAAGTCAAAGTTCTTCATTCATAATTAATAATCTCTTTTATCTTAATGCACACAATGAGCCATCTGCTTTGGGAAGAGGGTTAATGAGTTACAGTAAGATAGATTGCTGATTGGTTATGTAATTAACTCCTTAATGCATGGCTGTGGCCTAATGTATGAAAGCTCCAAACTGGATGTTGTTTATTGCATCACTTTAAATAAATACCAACACAAAGGTTTGGACAGATTTCTCATTCTTTTTCCTAAAGAAAATCTTAAATCTCAAACAACAAGTCTGTCGATTGATTATGAGCTTTTGCATTTAGGATTTGGTGTTTTTTGAGCCTTGTGATTAGCCTCTAGATCTCCCAAAATTGGGAATTGGGAATTAATGGGAAAACATGACAATAATAAAAGTGTGAATTATTGTCTAGTCTTAAAGTTCATCGGCTAGAAAAATGTGTGCTTCAAAAGAAGGTTTAAATGTAGGGGATATAAAACTTTACATCCTGTACAGAACATGAAGTGCTGTTGTAGCCCTATAGTGATGTAGCCTTATTGTCATTTACCATAAAATCACGGTCATTTAAAGGACCTTTAAAGTATGACCTCTAACTAAGTTTCTAAATAACATAGAACATTAAAAAGGAATAGTAGATATGGCATAATGAAACAATATGGTTCATAAATATTTTGTGCACAACTCATACAGTGTTGACCTTTTGACCTTGTAGTATTTATTGAGCTCATCTATAGGTCTATCTATGATTTTCTGTTTTAGGCTTGTGTAGGTCAGTGTGTTGAGATATTGTCAATCAGTATGTTGCAGCAATATTTCAGGACCTGACCTTTGACCTTATGACCTTGAATATACCTGTTTGGCTTTATTTCGACTGCACACTGTGGTGGAATAAAAACTTATTTCAAGATGAGATGTCCTGGGACATAAGGGGCTGTGAAATTGCAAAGCTGATAAATACAACTTATATATTCCTGAGATTCAGAATATTACAGTAAGTATTTGCCCCCGTTGCTGGTAATGAAAATCTCATTTTGGGGTTCTTTGGACCATGGTCACAGAGTACAGTCAGTCAAGGGCAAATGAACATACAGAGTACATTAAAGTACCTGTATTAGAGAGAGAGAGAGAGAGAGAGAGAGAGAGAGGGAGAATAAATGAAAATGTGTGGTGAGCATGTGCACACATGTGAGCATATGTTATGGTCTGAGCACATGTTTCTTAGCACAGACACTTCATGCAAGATCCAGAGATGAGACCCATTACATAATACTGTGATGTCACTTATTATGATGTCACAAGCTAAGGAGGCCTCACAGCCTATAACCAGCAACCTCTTTTTGTTCAGATCACGCCACCAAAATAAAAAAAAGTGACTTTTGTCTAGTAGTAGGTCTACATGCTGTTGGATTGCTTTGACCTTGTTGCCTTTGAACACAGAATTTGCATTATAGATGGTCCACTATTCCTCATTATTTATATTGCATGTAATCTTTAGCTAAAACAACAATATCTAGGTCATGTATCAGCACAACACGTTCAGACAACAATGAGAGAATTAAAAATGTGTTGAAAAATGCTGTTTTGTTCATGATTTTTGAACATACCTCATTACACATGGAATAAACTATTTGTCTGTCACTGTGTCAAAATAGTGTCTAAAGTGTCTAAAAGAATAGCCTATTTCCAACATTTAGCCACACAAAAACATTCGAAATTCACTGGACACCTCAGATAATCAGAAATGTCATTCCAGTTTAACCATATTTCTCAGAGAAGGGTTTAGAGTCCTTTTATTTGTGACAAAACTGTTGTCAAAGTGTTGTCACTTGACTGCTCATTCCATAACATAACAACAGCTAGATAGAGACATATTTAGGAGAGGACACGTCACTAAAAATGTCCTCCATATAAATTGATTGTGGTTGTTAGCAATACAAAGATGGTGAAGTGCATAAACTAGAAGTCTTGCCCTGCAGTGATAACTATTTGCATTAGATGACTGATGGTTAACCCACTGTAACGAATGTTGGTGCCAGTGTGAATAAATTTCAGTTTTAAATGTGTCGTTTTAGTTTTATTTTAGTGATCTACGGGTAGATTTTGACTTTGTTTTACTCATACATGGATTTGCACAGGCCTACAGACGGTGATCTCAGGAGTCAAGTGTCAGTTGCCAAGTGTTTTTTATTGTAATTTCAGCCCTATACACGGTATGAAGTGAGATGAGACAAGTTCCACCATGGATCAAAGTGGTGCTACATTAAGATACATTAAACAAAAACATTTGGAACAGGCTATAGGTGCACCGCCAAATAAGTCTACTTACTAAAAGTCTAAAATAAGTACATAGCTTATGCTACATATAGCCTAAGTTAAGATACATCTAGTGCACACACAATATAAATATAATATACATAAAGTGCCTAAAGACAATTTAAGGATAAGGCCAGGTTTTGTTAATCCCATATTGCTGCTAAGGAATCTCTGCTGAGTGAAGATATTTGCCTTGCCAGCCTACATTTTTAAGTGGGAATTTGAGTATAATCATTTTACATCAATAACATGTTATCAAACCCTGAAATACAATGCTATGCATACATTTTTTCCACAAAAATCTCCAAATCTCCAACCACAGCAAAGCAAAAAGAGAAGTCTTCTTGTGAAAGAAATTAGTTAAGCATTTCATTATACAACCGAGATTGTGCCTGTCATTGTATTTCTATTTAATAAAATAAATGATTTGTAAAGATCTGGAAAACGTTCAAATTTGACATGAAAGTTTAATGTAATAACATTGCTTTGATTTTGTTTTGGTTTCATCAGGTTAACCATTACGAACTACATTTCCCAGTATTTATATGATTATCGCAATGGATTGGTTAAGATTGCCCAATCACATCCAGGACATGTGTGTGACGTTACGCCCTTGGTCCTTTTTTGCGCGAACTGCCAAATTTGAGGTGGAGTTGAGAAAGCGGCGCGTGGTGTGTTGCTGTCAGTTCTTCCAGAACAGGAGGTGAGGATAAAAAATTTGAAAGAAACGGGGTGTGATGTCACCACCTGTCGTCTTTGAAATTGTCATGATATTGCAAACATTTGAAAGGTTTTATTATCATTTTTAGAATTTTAAACTAGAATTGTGGTTTTATTTCATATTCTTTCTGTAGCCTGATTATTTGAATTTGCGTTCGGTCAGTCAAGACAAGTTGGCGATGATAACGACCTGCTAGCTAGATAATGTAATGGCGGGCGTATTTGTGTGGAGCATTTTCAGCGTTTTGTTAAATTGGAGATATGTGTCAGTCCTACTTAAAATGCATTAACAATAACGCAGCTAGCCAACAATGAATGCAAGGTTCCCAAAAACGTCAACGTAAGGTTAATGATGCATCAGCCTAATGGACAATAGATGTTCCAAAAAACAACGTGTGATTTACACCCACCGGTAATATTACAGATTAATACTGATCAACACCTAATAATTGTCAACATGTCCTAATTATATACGCATTTACAGTCATTATCCAACGACAATGTTAACATGAAATTTTGTGGATTGGTTGAATTTGCTTATAATTTATTGTTATGTAACGGAGTGAATGTCACGCTTGAATGGAATAACGTTTGCCTAAATATAATCTTGGGATGGGTGTGATCTTCGTTCGGTCTCTATTGTCTGCAGTAGGTGGCAGCTTGACGTTGCGTTCTTCGAGTCTAAAGAGTTTAACCCGACAGGTGGGCATTGCGTTTGCCACTGATGTCAGTTTAATTGTCATTAGGCTACCTTACTACCTAAATTCATAGATGCTTTAGTATTTGTTAAATTATTTGGCAACTAGCTAATGTTTTTTTTATGTATCTCAAACTATCGCAGCCTAGACATGCCGATGTCTTTGTTGATGCTGTACCATTCACCAGTCTTTGTGTAATGTAATTTTAATTTACGGATATCACCACCTTACATTTCGAAATGTAATTTATCACCCTTCATCATTAGCGTCTTATTTCTACGTGTTTTAAATCGAATGGTCGTGTTTTTTTTGTTTTTTTTTAGCTTGACTGTAACATTAATGCCAGAATCTTGGTGCATGATGTTGCCGGTCGAAAACTATATGGTGTTAACGTTGGGAATTCAGTGCATTAATGTGATAATTGTCGACATGACAACATTTAAATATCTGGAGTTCATTGTAAGCATGCAGACTGTTCGGCGACACCCATTCCAAAGCCAGGGAAGAGGGCACTTCATTTACTGAGTCTGGCAAAACACGTTTTCTCGGTGTCTCAATGCATTCAAAGTAATGGATCGATATTTGACAATGGTGTGACAGGGCCAAGTTGACGCCAACATTGTAAAACTGCTCGTTTACTTCGACTTGCCCATTGCCCCTTCATCACTGGTGATGTAAAATCAGCAGAACATGCATGCTTTTCCAGACATCCTTCTCGCCAGTAGTAAACAAAGACAGGTGCAGAATGCTGTATGAATTATTGTCACAAGAGGGCGTTATGCAACCAGAACAACTAACCAGATGCTTGCATTGTGACAAGCATACTGTAGTCATGCTGGACAGGCATGTGTAATGATCTTTACTTATCTTCTGTGTCATCATTCCATAGGTAATCACACAAACCTAACTGAACAACAATGGCTTCCTCTGGAGGTGAGCATGGATTATAATCATGAACTAACCAGATACTGATGGAAAACTCAGCCAAAAGTTGCATGGTCTGACCTAGTCTGGCCTTTCTGCATAGATATTCAGGTGAAGGAGTTGGACAAGCGTGCTTCTGGCCAAGCCTTTGAGGTCATTTTAAGCCCCACTGCCCCTGACTCTAAGGGCGAGTTTCCACTCTCCACCCCCAAAAAGAAAGATGTGTCTCTAGAGGAGATCCAGAGGAAACTGGATGCTGCTGAAGAGAGACGTAAGGTAACCTGGCATATATCTTATACACACACTTGCATACGCACTATAGGTAACCTGGCATATATCTTCTACACCGACTAGCATACACAATATAGGTAACCTGGCATATTTCTTGTACACACACTAGCATACACACTATATGCATCACATAAAAATAAACTTGTATTACTTTGCACACTTGTGACGAATGGATTTTTAACATTCACTTGTATGTGGTGTAATCCGTTGTCCCTTTAAATACAATAGCTGTAATATTTTTGTTTGTGTTTATGTGTCCATGAAGAACCAGGAAGCTGACCTACTGAAGCAGCTGGCAGAGAAGCGGGAACATGAGAAGGAGGTACTCCAGAAAGCTCAGGAGGAGAATAATAACTTCAGCAAGATGGCAGAGGAGAAGCTTAATCAGAAGATGGAAGCCAACAAAGAGAACCGGGCAGCACGGATGGCAGAGATGAACGAGAAGTTCAAGGAAAAGGTAATGGAGACTATTGCATTATCGTGCGCAATGTGTTTGTTCTTAGATCTTATGGATCTATGTTTCTGGATGAAACTAATGAAGCATGACTCATGGCATAATCATAATCATGTAACTGGCAGCTTGCTCAGAGTGCTGTTGACTAACAGAGTAAACTACACTTACATATTTTGCTGGAAATTACTTCAGCGAGTTATTAAATATATGCTAATCTGAGTAACCTTCAATTCTTTGTTCTAGGACAAGAAGCTGGAGGAGGTTCGGAAGAACAAGGAGACAAAAGAGGGGGAGAACTAAGAGCGTCCTTTTCCTTCTCTATTTTCTCAACATTTTTAGGTGGGGGTATATTGGGTTTTTGTACGTATCCAAAGATTTATTCTTTTTTTGTTAAGTTGTAGGCATTATTTGAGTGTATATTTTGTTTACACGTTTTGTTCCTTGCTAACAGAAAATAATCCCCCCTTCCCCTAACAAAAAAAGAAATGTACTCCTATTTTTACTGAGGTGCTTGTATTCTGTATGGCATTATCACTGTTATTTTTGTGGCCCACTTATAGAACTGCCGGTGCTCCGTTGAAAGTTTTGATCTCTAACAAGCAATGGTTTTAGCTGTTCAAAGAGCATGCTTCAGCTTGGATTTAGGCCTCCACTATTTCCTTTTGAATTTTGCAGTATAACCTGTACTTGTGTATGTCAAAACCGTTGTTCTATGAGCTTAATAAAGTTGCACAGTTCATTATGCTCTTACAATTTTGCTTTTGTGTAATCTTTGTACAAACCATACAGCATTTGACTTGGCTTATTCTTTTTAGTAAATTAAGCTACAGTTTTGTGGATGTGAGTCTTTGCAAGTGTAAAATTGCTCTTATTGCATGAGACAGCACTCACTTACCCTCACAAGAGTGTGATGTATACTTAAAGGCCCACTATGCAACATTTTTCATTTAATTAATCCGTTTCATACTGTTTAGGATGCTAAAATGAGTCATTACATGGCGAACGAACGATGTAGAATGTGCCACCGTGGCCAATAGCGGTAGATACAGCACTTGCAATGTTCAGCTGCGTGGTCCGCCTCCAATAGAATGCAGTGCAATACAGCGGTCTTTAGAAGGAGCTTGTGAGAGAGAAAAACAGAATGTTGCTTAGCCCCTTTTTAAAGCATTGGACAGAAAGGAAGATGGGTGAGTCTTGAAAAATAATTGCATACTAAAAGTTTTGTTTTAATAAAGCTCGAGTCCTCAAAAGCTTGGTGCTGTTCAGAATTCTATTTGTGGTTTTAAATAAAGTCTTGGTGAGAGGTTAGTGCCTTCTGCAGTGAGCCAGTTTAGCCACTTGTGCAGTGTAGAAATGAAGCACCAGTCTCACTCCTCTGTGTGGCATGGTACAGCCTGTGTGACAAAGGACCACGTCGAAATGTTAGGGACAGAAGTCTGCTATACATGGGTATACTCTTCTGTAGTGTGTTGTATGGTGATGGTCCTTGTCCAGTGTAGATATCTGCTTAGGCACTGCCACTAATGCCAGTGACTCCAATCCTGTCTAGTCATCCATCCCTTTTCCTTGTCCTGCCTCCCTAGCACATCACAGCTTTGCTTTGAGAGAATATCTGATCTTGGTTGTATTTATTGTTTTTCCAAATCAGTTGCTATAGCTTTTTGTATTTCTAAAACATCTTTGAGGGACTGGGAGATATTTGGTATTAGTATTGAAATAATTTCACTTCAGATTAATAATTAGTCAGATTTGCAAAGTAACTAAATAAATAGAATAGAATAGAAATATAATGACATAAAGAGTGTGATAGGCATACATATAATATGTTGTCATGCTTTCTGGATTTGGAATGTTGATTTCATTAGAAAGCATAGTATTCAGATGTACAATATGATAATATTATTACTTTAATATAATAATAATCATATTACTTTTGGCATCTGAACTAATTTATATAAGGATATTATCAGTCCAGTATGCACATCCTCAGGGAGTTCTTTGAGGTGTGTTCACATGCACAGGCATTTGAGTAGTGGATTGTAACAAATTGGTATATACTGCCATCTAGTGGTGTAATACTGTAACATACACCTGTTTACCTAAAATGTAAAGCAAAATGTTTGCAAATTGGTGCCAGCCACCGCATGCAAAAATAGGAGACAGATTGATTTGAGATAATGTACCATTGTTTCATGTATGTGTTTGTGTGTGTGTGTGTGTGTGTGTGTGTGTGTGTGTGTGTGTGTGTGTGTGTGTGTGTGCGCACATAACATTGACTTTTACCATGACTAGTATGCCCTTACACCCCCCACCCAACACAAACACAACTATTTATTTTGCACTATAGACAAACAACATCTGTAATTTCACTACATTTTTACACATAAAAAAATCCTTGATTTCTTAATGTCCTTCATGTAAGTTTAATGATGACTTTTAAGACTAATGAGGAAGAATAATTGTATAATGTGGTTAGTAGAAATGGTGTAATGCAGCATACAATCCCAGAGGGGTGCAGTTTTCAAACTGTGTAAGCTTAAATGAATGCCCTGTATGTAAACTCGGCGTGTAAACCAAAGACACACACATTGTCATCAGGATCCGTCAGTACAGTACTGATGTTTGTCATGGGTCCCACAATGAGGGGGTTTGTTCTTGTTGGAGTCAGTCTGCACCTGTACAGTGATTAGTGCTTTCTTTTCTTCTGACTGTATGCTGTTTTTTTCGTTGGTCTAAAGTAAGTGAAATTTTGCTAGGCTACTGTAAAACATGATGAGGGGTAAGGACACAGTTGTGAGTTTAATGTACATTATAGAGTCACTTCATACATTTTAATTAAAGTAAATGTAATTTCTTACAAACTCAATTTGCTGGTCCATAGCAGAGTGACATTACCCCCCAAGAGACAGAGTCATCCATTCTCAGGATTTTACATGGCCTACAAACACAATGACTGACTTTCAGACACTGCGACCTTATTGGCACAAAGACACTTTGTGCTTTCAGCTTCTGTGTGGGAAGAGAGAACGACCGTGTGAAGCAGAAGGCACACAGGCTGATCAGAACAATGTTGTCACAACTGTTTTTCTGTTCTGAATTTCTCAAATAGCTGTATTCTTAGGCTCTCATCTTTTAGACAGCCATACATCATTCTTTGCTATATCCTCAATAATGCAGCAGTAGGAAATGTAGGTTGGCCCAATCTTGCATTAGTCATGCAATGTGAGATCTGTTGCCGCAGCATTGTACAGAATGTCTAATGATTATGCACATGTTGTGGAGGGCAAGTGAATACATTGTGGCAGTTGTATTCCAGGTGTTCTGGTGGTGGTTTGCATATTATTCTGCCATAGGGTCGGGAACCAATTTTGCTTGAGATATTTTATCACAAACACAGACTACATATAGTCTCGAACATATAGCTCAATTCACAAATATATTGTTGTATTACAAACATAATAAAAAAAAATGGAAAGCAAATATTTTTTTTAGCTAAAATAATCTCTGTGGCGTTATACTAACGGTCTTTAATTTTAAAATGGAAGCTTAGACGTAAGATGGGTAAACAAAAAAAACATTGATTTATTTTTTTTAATTTCTGTGTAAATCATTTCAAGGGGCTAGACCTCGGCTACATCGGGATGGAGACTTTGTAGAATTCCATAAATTAAAGCCTACCGGCTTTAACGATTGGACAACTGACAGAGAGACGCTTGAGATGATGTTCCAGAACTTGCTGTGGATTGGATAAAGATCCTGTCTATCAATTACAGGAGGCGTATGGTTACTGCCCAGCGATTCTGCTAAAAGTGACAAGGCGACTCGCCCTAAGACGGAACATCCCTCTTTTCATTTAAAATGTGGCTTTTACTATCACTCGACAAATTTCCAGTGCATTGAAAATCTGCCAGGAAGTAACCTCAACGATTAATTTCGAAATATTTGGACGTGCATTGCTTTACAGGTGGGTCTCTTTTATAAGCGCACCGCATCGCGGCTGTCAGTAGGACACCGGCGAAAATTAGCTGTCTAGAACGTGTGCCAACGTTAAACGCGAATGGTTAACACAATTTTACCTTTAAAACGTTGGATGTTTGTTACATATCACTCTTGCATACAAGCTTTTATGCTTCTTTTCCTGAATTAAATGCGTCGATTATGGGCGTCGGCCTGCAAGCGGGGTAATGTTGAAATTGGCCATCAATCTCACCGTTAGCGTGTAACGTAAAATGTTTTTAACTTACATCAAGTTACAAACTTAGTCTTGCATGATAATGCCACTAATTTGTCATACTGCATATGATTTTTCATAAAGAAGGTCTGTATCAAGCGATTCGTGCATTATTGGCAGTGTAGCCTACACATGGAGAGACACGAGGGTGCGGATTACTGTCTCCTTGCCTCACGCCTTCGCTGAATTATTCACGCGCTTTTACCGTCCCGGTGTCTTTAGGAAGGGCCTTTTCGACTTGTTTTATTCTATTAGCTGCTCACTAATGGAAAAATTAAATTGCAAGGCATCGACTGTGTCCAAACGGATGTCGAGGAAGCTGTCAGGATGATACTCGAGTTACATAACCCTTCCCCATTCATTGTTCATGCGAATGGAATAGGTTAGGTCGTTCAGAAAGGCATGTTGTAGGGTGTAGACCACGTCATCTCTTCACTGGTACATTTCTGTTGTAGTGATTATTAACGTGTCAAATTAGATGATTAGAGAAAAAGCACAGCATGTTTCTTACTCTGAGATGTTAAGATCTCAGCCTTTTTGTATTGTAAACATCACAGCACAGTGAATTGTCTAATGCCTTCTGCTAATATACCTCATCATTTTCCATTTCTCCAAACTATAGATTCTAGAGAGCTCTGCTCATCCATCCTCAATTCACCATGGCGACGGTAGTCATGGAGCAGATTGGTCGTCTGTTCATCAATGCTCAGCAACTCAGACAGATTCCTCAGTTCTTGGAGTCAGCGTTCCCAACATTGCCATGCACTGTGACACTGAACGATGTGCCCTGGGTGTTCCGTGAGCCTGACATCCTCACTGGCTACCGACTGCCTGACCAAAACTGGCGGTACTATTTTCTTTCCCTGTTCCAGCGGCACAACGAGACGTTGAACGTGTGGACGCACCTGCTGGCTGCCCTGGTCGTCCTGGTCAAGTTCCAGGAGTTGTCCGAGTCGGTGGACTTCCTGCGTGACCCTCATGCTCTACCCCTTTTCATTGTGCTGCTGGCCGCCTTCACCTATCTGGCCTTCAGTGCGGTGGCGCACCTGCTCTCTGCCAAGTCTGAGCTCTCTCACTACACCTTTTACTTCCTGGACTATGTGGGTGTGGCTATCTACCAGTATGGCAGCGCGCTTGTGCACTTCTACTATGTCATAGAGGAGTCGTGGCACCAGCGTGTTGGCAGCTTCTTCCTACCCTCTTCTGCCTTCCTTGCGTGGCTGTCATGTGCAGGCTGCTGCTATGGCAAGTATGCCAGCCCGTGGGTGCCCAAGTATGCGCACAAGCTCTTCCAAGTGGTGCCCTCAGGCCTGGCCTACTGCCTGGACATTAGCCCTGTGTTTCATCGCATCTACAGCTGCTACCAGCAAGGTTGCTCTGACACAGCCGTCTCCCTCCATCGCTACCAGGTGGCCTTTTTCCTGGTGAGCGCCTACTTCTTCTCCTACCCACACCCTGAGCGCTGGCTGCGCGGCCGCTGCGACTTCATAGGCCAAGGCCACCAGATCTTTCACGTGTGCCTGGTGCTCTGTACGCTGGTGCAGATTGAGGCTGTGCGATTGGACTACTTGGAGCGGCGGACACTGTACGAGCGTCTGCACTCGAGCGATGTCGCTCATGATGCCGTGGCAATATTCATATTCATGGCGTGCTGCAGTGCACTCACCGCCTTCATTGTGCGAAATCGAGTGCGTGCGCAGCTGCAGGAGAAGACCGACTAAGTGAGGAACTGGATAGACAACATTATCGGCCATAGGGTTAAACCAACAAAAACACTTGAATATGGTAGCATTTCTGTTCTAAAGTACTATTTTTTTTGTGAATTTTGTTTGTTTGTTTTCTGTGGCTTGCCAAAAATGCATCTTGATTCAGCTACTGTATGTTGTGTCTTAACTAACATTTTATGGGATTAACTAGATGGACATCAACCCTGAGAGATATTGAATGCACTCTGTGTTACTGTGTATTGGACCAATATTGTAATAACCCAGTTATAACACCATGCAGAAGATGCCAAGCCCAGACAGGGTTCTTTGTGGCCTGTATCTGTGTGTTTCCTTCTACAGAGCCACTCAACAGCTGTCAGGAGGTGGGGCTGAACGTCGACAAACCCGGTGGTGTACATGCCTGTGTTTTGCAACAGTCATGACTACTGTACCTTTGCAGATACACAGTCTGAAGGAATTTGTGTGATTTTGTCTAACACTGCCGTGAATGGTCTCAATTATGAAGCCAATCCATCCTGAAGGTTTTTTTGTAAGGTGTCAGACTGCTGTAGCTAGAGTTGCTTGTTAGAGTTGGTCGTTGAACTGGTTTTGCTGACACAAGCTTGCCAAAGTCAGTCATAAGTGAAACTGTTAATTCTCACTGTTGCTCCATCCTTAAAAAGTCACCAAGACTTTATAAGGTACATTTTTTTATCTGAAAGTTAAAATGAAGTTATTATCTCTTTGCAGTGTATGCCTTTTAATGGTTGTACCAAATTCTGACCATTTTTATTGCTTGAAATGCATGATTTTGTTACAGTTTCTCATGAATAACATAGTTCTTTTATGTAAAGAAAGTAGATTTACCTCATCTATTCATATACACGAAATAATTGTTATATGAAATATTATGTTTGTACACAAAATAATTCGCTATGTGTCACATCAGTTGACCTAATAATGGGATGATGTGATGTGATACGATGTCATTGTCATTGTATCTCACGTGGTTAAGTCTGTCGAGAACAATCAATATTTAAGATGTACATATACAAGACAAGTTGTTAAACTGTTGAGTGTGTGTTGTATGTGATAAACCCAATGCTCCTCTATGCCCTAGTGTAATTGATGCCTCTTTCGAACAGCAGCCTGTACCCAAAGGGCTACTCAACATTTGGCCTCTGCCTTCTCATGTTCCACCATGTCAACGCATCCGTGTGTATCACTGACGTCTTTCTAGTTGTCTGGGCACAGCTACACTTACCTGGTCTGTCTCAGCATGGTAGCGTCTCATGTGATCTCTGCTACTCACACCGGGCTCTGTCTGAGCATGGTGATGTCTCGTGTGATCACCTCTGTCTGAGCACATTGCATGTGGTCCTATGTTTATATTCTGTGTTTGTGTGCTTGTTTTTGTATGAATGTTTTGAGAGTGTTATGTTAGCCATTATTATTATTATTATTATTACTACTACTACTACTATTATGACATGTTTGAAATATGTCTTTTTTTTTTATTATTGCAAGTAGATGCAAACGGCCAGTTCCTCTGACTGTGTACTTGCCTTTTTTTAACCTGTGTTCTTTGAGAGCTGGTTAGCTCGATGTCATGGGTAGCAGTCTCTGGTTCTAAACTTGCCTACTGTAAGAGTTACTCTCTCAGTTCCTCTTTCATGTTGAATGGGCCTCATTTTTGTGGTGGTTTGTACTATTTTGTGCACAAGGTTAATATTAATGTTTATTTCCTTTGAAGGGTAATTTCTCTGCAGCTGCAGTAGTAGTTAATCTATAACATTCTTCTAAGGTGGCTATATGCAGCCAGGTTTAGGGGACCCATTAACATGTGTTATTAACGATAAGGGCATTGCTAAATAGACAGATAGACAGGAGTTTGAAATCTGTATCTGTGATATGGATTCTTGAATGCACTGTTTCAAAGTTTGGTTTGTAGGCTTTGCGGGGTTATTAAAATCCCTGGGTCATTGACACACAAGTTATTTGATGATGTCAGTGAGGCCTGGGAAGGGAAGAAGTTGACAGACTTGTTTGAAATGCCTGGCTGGTTGAGTAGCTGGCCCAAGGCGATGTATCTGGACTTGATGATGTTTTTGGATATTCTTGTCACGAATACCCCTGTAGGTCTACCATAGGTATTGAAACCTTGCAAAATACTGTATATTGCAGGAAGATCAGACATGGATAGATATGTCTGATTCAACATCTGGGTTAAACCAATCAAGTGGTCGGCCTCTGGTCATTGGGCTACTACTGGCACCACCTTAAGTATCCATTGGGTGTTCTTGTCAATGTTGTTAGATGTCAGACAGACACACAGACAGACAGCCATTTCAAACAAGCTCAATGACTGAATGCCCTGCACTGATGATGTCACTGACTGAGGTTATGTCATTGGAAATACACAATCAATGCAATGGAATGCAACAATGATGTCACTGATAACTTTTTTTTATGGGGGGTGCGGGGGTTGTATTTTAACAATCAACGGAATAGTGTAGTTTATTTTGACTGCTCCCATATAAACTGTACTTTAAGACACTAACACATTGATGACTTTATAGAAGGCACCATTTGAAACACGCCAAAAGATAAAGTGTGTAATGCATTGTTAACAGGTTTTGAAAATAAGAGTGTCGTCTTTTTTATCGTATTTTAAGTGAAGTACTTGGTGATGTGGAGAGTGAATGCCAGAGTTGCTAGGTGTTGGTGTCTCAGGCCCATGCCTGAAGTTTGTGAGTGCAGAGAAGAATTTTGCATGTGAAGAACTGATGGCATCAGAGAAAAAAGCTAAATGAATGGAAAGAAAGAAAGTGTGAGTCAAGGATTCTGTCTCCCACCAAATGTCAAAGCATTTAAAACTAGATCAGTTCGGAAAGATTTTTCACCGCTGTCACCGTGAGCGTCATGCAGTCACATGCTCAGCTCAGCCGGCTGCTTGACTGGCCTGTGACATCACATAACATTGGCAGGCAAGAATGGCAGCAGTCAGCTGTGGAACATCAGCACCAGCATGTTACTCTCTCCAGTGGCACATTAACTCCTCTGACCAGCTCACCGCCCTCCAGGTGCAGGGTCCTCTCAGAAGGGAAAAGATGCCTTTTGTGTACAGGAGCATTAGAAATATATGGATATATGTTGATTTGTACTACCCCTAAACGAATTAAACACACACTGGTATCCTGAGTTTGAGTTGTGTTTTTCTTTGTTATTTGTTTTGGCACAAAGCTAGCTGACTTTGCAGCCAAACTAGCAAGTACATAGCAACTGTAGCACATTGGTATAATGTTAGCACGTACGCACTAATTTATTTGCTCTTAGTAGTGCAGCCTCTCCTGAGTGTGCTCACAGTCAGTTGTCTTGAGTTTTCCTGCTCACACTCTGATGTTCTAGTATGCCAGTACAGCAGAGTGGTTGTAAATGAACCACACTCATACACCAACACCACACACTGGCAATCTGAGAAAAAATATTTTTTTCCATAGGCTTTGTCATGTCGTGGCCTGCATTAAAAGACAAGCTAATACTAACAGGTGAATACGAATTGTTTTAGTTTTTTCTTCAGTTTTGTCTAGTTCAAGATCTTGTAACAGAAATAGTGAAGTGTACCCCCCCCCCCCCCCCCCTCCCCAACACACACACAGAAAAGAAAGAATACAAGACACACAAGGCCAGTATCAGGTTTTTTGGTATGACATTGAGCAGTGGATAATCTCTTGTTCAGACTAGCATTGTGGGCTACACTCCATTTGCATCAGGTTTTGGAGTCAAATCATGTGTCATAGGCCCCAGATAACTCAGTTTTTCATGGAAAACACCTGACACAGCTTACTGGCTGGAAAAGTACATTCATGCTTAAGAAGCAGAGCTAATAGCCTGTGTCATTTTATTCACTGGCATTTTGTCCTCCACACTGTAGACTCACTATAAGGAACTAATTCTAGCTGATTCTCAAGAATATGTCATAAATGCATTCTGCTCAAAGATGCTGCTCATGGTCATTTGAATGCAAGAAGTGAATGAAGAATTGGTTTGATATTGCAGAAATAGTGTTATTCTGTCATTAATATAATTGCAGTTACCCCTTGTTCCCTCTAGATTGAAACACTGAAAATGATTTTTCTACCATATAGGTGTTTCGCGCTTTGTGGTGGTATGTAGTACACTTGGAAGGCTACACCCCTATTTTGAAAATGATAACTACTCATCGACTCTGGTTTATTTGAGAAAATGTAGTGGCACACACACACACACACACACACACACACACATCCCCCTGGTGTTCTTTTTTGCCGTGTTCCTAGTTTATAGAGCCATGCTATAGAGAATGACATATCAAACTATAGCATTACCAGCTACAGTGAACTAGATTAAAGTAAATATCTTTTAGTTTGTTTGTTTTGTCTGAAAGAGCAGGTTAGCCTGATTCATAGAAGTATGGTAGGCCCAGCACTTGTTTAGACAGTAGTTAGGGGAATAACGATGGTGGACTTTAGTTATACAATGCCACTGCATAATGGAATTACTGTAAGTACATTTCGACACTAGTTTCTGCCATTTCAAACTACAATAATGTGTCAAAGTCACAGTCATCTGTCTCAATCACTATCACTACGTTTTAACACAATCATCTGTGCTCGTCCCCAAAGCTCTCCATTCAATTAAAGACAATTACATTTAGAGCAAGAGTGTGTAGCACCCGACCCCTCGCCCCTTTATACAACTTACATCTGTCAAAAAAAAATCCTAAATCCTAAAATAGGAGACATATTGACAATCTGTCAGCTGACAAACCCTCTTACGCTGATCAGGTAATTGGGTTCAGATTTAGGGCTAGGATTTCATCAACTTTCGTCCGTCAGAAAAGCATGAAATATGAGTCTTTTGAGCTGTCTGTTAAAAGCCTAATGGTAATTGCATGGAGATTTAGCAATAACCGTTATTGGGCAGGAATTTTGTAAAGTAAGCATTAGACTCCTGTCAGAATTCTATTAGGCTTATTATTTCCAGAGAACACCTAAGATAAGGGTTATGAAAAAAATATAGCTAATGTTTATAATTTATAATTGTCATTGTACGTAGCGTAAATGCTGCAAACTGCATTGTCAACTCCCATCCATCATTACCAATGTAAAACCAATATTTGTATGTGGGTCCCATGTGTACCATATGTGCCAATATGGGTATATTGTGGAATTTTCCAGAGTGATTGTTCCAAAGGCTTGTCATTTACCCACATGGGCTCCATGCATGATAGAAGTGGGTTTTATGTAGGTCCAAACTGGGCAGCAAGCACCCATCTCAACTCCAGTCTGAAATTCTACCTGGGTTCTACATGGCTACTACATAGGTTGTTATATATTTTTTTGTTAGTGGATAGCATCATTTTTTTAGTGTTCTAAACTCACCACAAGAGGTCACTCTCGTCATAGCAGCAGAACCTTTACAAAGAAAACACTTTCCTTCTCTATCCTCTCTCATACTGTCTGTAGATAATGGATGTTGGTGTGGATTCAAAGTAAATGTTTGGCGCACTGTATGAAATTGGTGCATAATCATAGTCTTTAGGATACTGTATACAGTATATATGTCCAGATTACGCCATCTAAATAATGCCAGAGGTGGGATACACTCAGCTTAGAGAATGCAGCCTCCTGTTTTCTGTGTTAGTTGTTCGTTTCTGGCAACTGGTACTCAGAGCTTTGAGGTCAAACTTTTAACAAAATGTTGGATGTCAAGACAGGTATCTTTTCTTCAAGACTCTGACAGGTTTGTCAGGACAGCTGAACTGACTGATTGCCATGAAAAAAACATTAAACTCAATTAAATATGAAAGCAAATATTTGAATTAGAAAATTAGAATTAAGTCTAGTCAAGTCAGCTTTATTGACAATTTCTTTACATGTACTAGGCATACAAAGGAATCAAAATTACGTTTCTCACTGCCCCTTGTGTACATTAGACAGACAATACAGGACAGAATAAACTATAAAGTTCATGGAAGAACATAAACTATGTTCTGAGAGAAAATATACTAAATACTCTAAACATTATTCTTACTAGAGATGTAGTAGACAGACAAAACAGAACAGACAAAGCAGATACAGCAGAAGACATGTTCCAATCCCTAGTAGCAGTATGTGCTGCTGGGACATCAACACACAGCCATGAATATTACTGTTTAATTTGTGAAGTCACCGGGTCTGGGACATCAACACACTGTCAGTGGGACAGTGGAAAATAAATGGAGAACATGTCCTAACCCTATAGCAACAGTGTGTAAACTGCATGTGGAGTAAGGCATATGCTTTGCTTGTATTTAAATAAGTGGTACTAAAAAAAGGCTTGAAAATGTTTCTATATGGTAATGGTTTTACAGTGCAAAGTCAGATAATGGCAGAAGTGGTTTTTCAGTGCAAAATCAAAGAGTAACAGCATTGATGAATAAAGTGGCAGCAGGCTGTGCAAATTTGCATAGATCGGAGGTAATCTTTTCTGTAAGAGGATTCAGAGTCCAGATTGTATACTCGCGGGCTGGGAAGGGGAAGAGTTCAGCAGCCTAACAGCTTGGTGGACAAGGCTGTCAGTGGGTCTGGTGGTACGGGCGCGGAGACTCCTGTTGGTGTGCAGGGTGGCTGGTATAATTTACAATGGTAATCGCTTTCCGGGAGAGGTAGGTTGTGTATGTGTATCTTCTCAGCTGTGTTCACTATGTGCTGCAAAGCTTTCCTGTTGTAGTCAGTGCAGCTTCCACCCCACACAGTGGTGCAGCTAGAGAGGATGCTCTCAATGGTTCCTCTGTAGAATGTGGTCATGATGGGAGTTTCTTTCTTTGCCAGTGATGCAGTGGTGGTGTTCCAGGTGAATTAGGGACACAATGCCTGGCACATTAGACATATATATATATATACCTGCCCCTTGGGAAAGAGGCTGCTCAGCATAAAGGGAGCTTAATAGTTCTTTATGCTAGGCCTAAAGGTGACTCAACTTTCAGTTATTTTCATTTTTTTCTAAGACTAATGTTAAACGAATGGCCTCTGCGTGACTCATGTTAACAGAATGGCCTCTTTTGTCTGAATATGGTTTTGTGCATGCAAATATATTGATTGTATGTGAGTACTGCATGAAGGGACCCACGTGGTCTTTTGAGCTGAACAAGGTCAGCCATGGAAAACGCTGTGGTCCACGCTGTGGTCGCATAGCTGTTTATCTGAAGGCTGAATAAGCTAACTCACTGAGTCAGACTCTGGAAAGGAGCCTGCCTTCTCTAAGAAGACTTTTTGGATGTTGTGTGTAAAGATGGCCAGCTGAAACAGCTTAAAATTTAGCTTGTTAGCTTATTCTTCAACTAACCTCCTCTTTATGACTATGTATTTTGTTATCATTTTTATTACTCTGTTTTTACAAATAAACATGAACAACATTATGCGTCCTGTGAGTTTTTAAAATGCAATCCACATGATGGAGCACATTTCAGAAGAACAACATGGTTGTGGTAAAATCTGTTAAGCTAATAATCCCCATTCACAAGCATTGCAAGTAAAGATCATTGACCACTGTTTGTCTTCAATTCTCACTGATCATAGCCTTGCACAAAGTGGGTAGCCTGAACTCAGACTCATAGAGAGAAATAGAAACATACACAGAGCAATATAGATGCATCTGAAGGCCGAGGTAAGTTGTGCACTCATGCGAGACTGCTTTATGAAATGACGTTTTTTTCTGATACTTTCAAAGGACTCTGTACTGCATGAACCTCGGTGGAGTTCTCATGAAGCAGCGCGGGGGCAAAAACACATAAAGGATTAATGAAAATATATATATGAATAAATGTCCCATGGGCAGCTGTTGAATGAATGGTGATTAATCATAATTATATCTCTGTTAATGCCTCCATTGCATATGGGCCTACTGGGATAGTCATAGTGAAATATTCCCCATTAAATTGCCAACTGCAGGAAGAGCTTTAAACACTCGTTGCCATTCAGAGTGTGTATGTATGTGTGTGTGTGTGTAATTAAGGGATATTGAAACAGATAGGGACATGTTAGATAGAGATAAAGAGTGAAAGAGAGAGAGAGAGAGAAAATCAGAAACTGATATTAAAGAGTACCATACCCCCATGCATACCGAAAGACATTTGCACATTCACACACACAC
>JAGFZM010000042.1:1731917-1753236 GCA_017657215.1 Limnothrissa miodon
CACACACACACACACACACACACACACACACACACACACACACACAATCACAATCATCAAATTAACAGTGTAGTAATGCTGTGATAAAAATCACCATCCAAGAGGGAGCATTTTGGGGTTAGTGGGAGGAGGTGGGTGCATAAATTCCTGAGACCTCCGATTAGAATTCCCTGGAAGCTGCAGCGAGGCTTGCCTCCTGCCTCAGAGCAGCGCGTTGATGAATTCCCTGCATTTTATCATGCGCTCGGAGGAGCCGTAAATCACCAGAATGTGATCACAATAATCACCTCCATGGCTGCTTCCTGTCCCTTAACTATCCATTCCCGCTCTTGTCTCTATCCATTTCCAACTCAATGGCCTCACATGTCTCTCTCTTCTCTTCTACTTCTACCATCGCCAACCCCACCACCACCACCACCACCCCCACCCCAACCACCTCCACTCCCTCCAACCCCTGACATCCCCAAACCTCTTCCTTCTCTTGTCTCCAGTCCCAAACACTGCCCACCTTCCACTGATCTCTCCTTAAATGTTCCAATTGCTCTGTCAGACCATGATTTGTATCAAGGTTGGCGAGCTAATATCAGGCTCGGCGTCTCCCATCATGCGATGTAATTAAAGATTTGGCTTGCTGGAGGGACCGGCTTTGTTCGAGGTTATTAAATTGCCCCTGTGCCTCTCAGACTGACAGCGGGCTTTTCCTCGTTTCCATCTCTTTCACCGTTTCATCTGGTTTTCAAGTTTGCTGCTTTCTTTAGGTTCCTCTTTTCCATCTTCTTGTCCATTGTGATTTGGGCATACACATAGGTGCCTAAGTGGACACATATTCTCTTTACTTCAGCATGAAAAAAAGCTTAGAGCTCTTTCATCTACAAGCTAAATTTAATCACTCTCTCACTCATTCTCTCTCTTTCTCTCTCTCTATCTCTCTCTGCACACAGACACACAGATATGTACGCTAGCTTTGCATACAATTCAAATATACATGCTCAAATGATTACAAATTTGACAGTTACAGTAATTGCTCAGACATGGTTTATTCATATGACTTTGTTTACAGTAATAACAGATGCATAACGACCACACATTAAAACACACACACACACAGGTAAACAAATAAACATATTTTAAAAAGAGTGAGACAAACAAATAGAGAGCATGGGCAAACAGTAAATGACCTTTGTTATAACTGAATAATTATAAGGTTTGATTACTGGCAGAGGAGTTCATATCCTTCCCACGGAAACTGAGGTAAACAAGCAAATGCGCAAAGACAAAGAAACACACTCTGATACATAAATCAACAAATCTGTTTTCTGTGAATCTCATAACATACAAGTAGGTGATGCTTTTGCATTACACTGGTGCATACTGTGCATCATCAGTGTAGCTGCTATTAGCCAGGAAATCACATTAATTTATCTCAGTTCACTACAAAACTTCATCAGGGTTCTCTCTTAAGGCTTTGGAGGAAATGTCACTGTCACAGCCAAGGGTTCGTGAATGGTTGAAGGCATGCCCAATAAGTGTCCAAATTAAAGTCAAAGAAATGGGGAAGAGTCTGGTTGTTGTAGGGTAGCCTCGTGGTTGGGAGAGTTAAGCCAGACAGTGACAAAATATAAGGGGTGAAAAATATTTATTTATTTATTACACTATTTATACATTTATTTAACCAAAAAAAAAAACCCAAAACCAAGTGCTAAACTAAATACTAAAATGTAAGAAAAGGAAATTCAAAAAAGATGACAAAACATACACAAAGTAAATTAAAACAAATGAGAAACTGTGAGTTGACAAACACAACTGAAATAAACTCCACAGATCAGAGAAAAAAACCCACAGCTCACACCAGCTTGGGTTACTGCACTACTGTGCCACAAACAAAGAGCCTCCTTCTAACAAAGAGCTCCTGACTTTCCCTCCAAGAGGGTTTAAATAGGTCTGCTGCTTAGCCCGTTAGCCAATCAGATGGCTTCAAGAATTAGGCTTCAATTAGGCTGTCATTAGCCAATCCCAGGAACAATTACTCCTCCCCTTAATGGGGAAACCTGCGCAGTGAGCCAGAAAAGTAGGTCTACACATAAACAGAAATAAAACAAAACAGAACTGAACTTGCATGCACTCAAGTAACCATCTGAAAATAAACAAAACAAAGCAAATCATACAAGACAGAAATAAATAATAAATAAATAAACAGTGCGGTGGGGTTCACACCGTCACACTGGTTATCCAGGCTAAGCGCTATGACAAGATGATAGATAGATAGATAGATACTTTATTGATCCCCAAGGGGAAATTCAAGGTCCCAGCAGCTTACAAAATCACACACAACACTACAGTGTACACAGGATGATAAGAAGCAGATCAACAAAACAACATGACTAGATCAACATTACTAAAAATAACAATAGAATACAAATACTATGGGTAGAGATGCGCATGAATGTACTGAGGTACAGTATGGGGTGTGTGTCAAGGTAGTTGTGCAAATGAGTTCAGTAGTGCAATAGTGCAAGGTTAAAAGTCTATTGACCAGCAATAAATCTGTGCATATGTAAAATGGACAAAAAATAAATAAATAAATAAAAAAATAAATAAAAAAATATATATAAGCATAGCAATTTCACAGTTCTAGTATAAGTATAATAAGATAAAAATAAAAATAGCCTAGTAATATAAAATTACAGCATCCGTGCAAGGATAAGTCTATAAAGTCTATAAAGTCATATACAGGTTCATGCATCAATCAAGTATCAAGTTACAGTTCTCTTTCGTTTCGAAGCCGAAACGTACGAATGGATGATGCCTATCGTCTCCTACTTTTTCTGAAGTAAATTTTAACCAACCCTTTGAAAAAAGGGCAGTAAGCGCTCTGACGCGCGCAGGCAACTACTTAGACAGCCCTGCGTGACGTCAGAAAGTCTATATATTGACTGCGCTTACGCTTCAGGTTCTCTTTGCCTCTTTCACCTCGCCTACTGCGTGTGTTTCTGAGTCGCTTTTCGTTTGCTGCCGCAAATATTTCTAAAACCAACGGCTTTTTTGAAAGCCCACCACAAAAGCTTTTTTCAAAGCTCTCCGAGGGATTTCCGTCTTGCTCCAAGTGCTCATGCCGGTCCCTAACTTCTGGTACCTCGAGACGCAAGATGGCTACTCGTCGTTGTACCGACTGTGATCGTCCCATGGCGCTCTCCGACCGCCATGCTGTGTGTTTCATCTGCATGGGGAGTGAGCATGCTATGCTAGCCTTCTCGCAGCCAGATCTCTGCTCGGCTTGCGAACGCCTCTCCCCTACGGCTATTGCCAACAGAGCGGCATTTTTCGTGGGTTCCACTGGTAGTCCAGGGGCGGCTTCTACCCCCATTGGCGTCAGTGCTCTCCCCGCCCGCCAGTTTATCGATTTTCCCCCGGCGTCCTCGCACCCGGATGGGCTAATCGGCCGGTCTTCAGTGGCTACTCGGCCATCGGTTAGCTTCTCAGCGGCTAGTCAGCTACCAGCTCGTCAGCTAACTGCGGCCCAATTGGCTAGCCCTGCTAGCTCCATCAGCGCTGCCTTTGCCCGCGCGGCTACTTCGCCGCTCCAGGTCGATGATTCTGACGACCCGGTTATCGAGGCTGTGGACGAGGAGGAGCTCGCTTCCTTCCTCTCCGCTAAGGGATGCGCCACCGTGGAAGATTTGCCACCGGTCCAGAAGACCCACGCCGCCCAGTTAGCTTCTGAGCTAGCTTCCTTGGCTACACAGGCGGCAAGCAGGCTGGGCCTCCCCCTATTCAAGGCTACACGGCGTTTTACGCGATGGACGGAGCGGGCGCCAACAGCCTCATGCAGCTCCCTCGCGTTGAGGATGCGGTCGCTGGTTGTCTAGCGCCATCTTCTGCCTCCACCTGGACATCGCCTCCTGAGCTTCCCTCTAAGCCGTGCCAGTGCACGGAGAAGCTCGTTTCAAAGGCCTTTATTTGTACAGGCCAGGCGATAAGGGCGTTGAATACCGCCTTTCTCCTCTCCTCTCTGTCTGAGGAACTGGTGGCGGATCTCTCAGCGCAGCCAACGGGCGCTCCCTTGGCTCTTTGGTTGTCATCGACAGGCACCTCTGGCTGAATCTCTCGTCCATGACAGAGAAGGAGAAGAGACATCTTATGAACGCTCCCATCTCCACTGATGCTCTGTTTGGCCAGGCGCTGGAACTCCAGCGCGATCGCTTAGAGAAGACGAAGTCGGCGGCTCAGGCCCTGCAACCCGTGCTTCCTAAGCGTGCCCCGCCTCAACCAGCCACTCCGGCTGCGCCTCAGACACGTGCTCTCGCGCCTCAACGGACGCAGCAGAAGAAAAAGGCGGACACACCCAAAGCCGCGCCCCCCCGCCACGCGTCCAACCAGCCAGGAACGGCGCAAGAGGCCACAGCGATCCTGATACGATCGCGTGTGTGCGGCAGAGCATGTCATGCGACCCCTATCCATTGACTGCTATGCCTCTGTGTGCTCCAAAAGGCACGGGTCCCCGCTCTGCAGTCCCCAGCTCGGAGCGTTCCCCCCCGCTTCGGCGGTCCTCTCTGATCTCACCCCCTCAGGTGGCACTGACTTTGCCTTGTTCACAAGCACCCCGCACACACACTCTCGCCCCTCTGGGGCAATGTTTGACAATGAGCCCCGGCCCCGGCCGGAGGACGCTCTCTGTTCTGTCAGCGCTGTCGTGCACTGGGGCACCGATTCGGTCACCACCGCGCATTCAGCTTACGCACGCCGTGCGCTATGCGCCTTGCGTGACGTCACACCTCGACGGCGCCCAGGTGGCGCCGAGGCCTCTGCTAACGTCACGGCCCCCGCGTGAGACGCGTCGGAGTCGTTCACGGTCGAGAAGCCCTCCCCAGCCTCTCTTGCCGCTTCTGTCGGCCAATTTATCGCTCAGGTACGGGCAGAGCTGTCTGCTCAGTCTGACACTTCTGCCATCGGGCGGACGGGAAACTTCTCCCCCCTCTTCAAGGACGTCGCTGACGCGCGCTCCAGGTCGACCGCCCCACGGGGCGGCGCGAGTGATGCGCCCAGGGGTCTCACACACGGTTGGCCTGCCCTCTGCCCCCACGTTACGTCGGGTCTCTACCCTGTCAGTCAAACGCTCTTCAGCTTCGCAGACAGCCTCAGTCATTGACCTCGGCTCCCTTAGTGCCACTCGGGGGCAGCATAGCACTTCGTTTGTCTTTGCTGCCTCCTCATTCCGCCTCTCTGCTCAGGCAGAATTGGGCGATGTGCACAACGTCGCGTTGGGTTCTTTCAACAGTGTTGAAAGGCTATCAACTGCAGTTCAGATGGCCACCCCCGCCCTTCAGAGGTGTCATGGAGTCAGTGGTGCCCCCCTCCAGGGCCCCTGCTCTCAGACAAGAGCTTCGCGATCTCTTGAGAAAGGGCGCTATTCAGTGCGTAGATCCGACGCTCCCGCGCGCAGGTCGTTACAGTACGTACTTCCTTGTGCCCAAGAAGCCGGGCGCTTTTCGCCCTATTCTAGATCTCAGAGCGCTCAATGCTTCGCTCAAACCTCTCACCTTTTGCATCCTCACGGGGCGTATGGTGGCGGAGTCAGTCCGCCAGGGGGATTACATGGTCACCATAGACCTTCAGGACGCCTATTTCCACATAGGTATAGTCCCGAGGCACAGGCGTTTTCTACGCTTTGCCTTCGAGGGCAGAGCTTACGAGTACACAGCCCTCCCTTTCGGTCTGTCTCTGGCACCTCGGTGCTTCAGCAAGTGTGTGGAGGCGGCGATCGCTCCTCTACGCGCTCAGGGTATCAGACTCCTCAATTACTTGGACGACTGCATGCTGCGGCGGTCCCATGGGTCTTCCCACCTCGGGCTCCTCGGTGTAGGGCTCTTGAGGCTTGGTTGTAGTGATCCATTCGTGCGTTTTGGCTTCGAAACGAAAGAGAACGTTACAGATACTAACGTATCCTCGCTTCTCTGAGTGAGAAGCCAAACGTACGCTTCGGGCCTCAAGTCGCCGACGCTGGCGAGCTTGGCAAAGAGGACCTGAAGCGTAAGCGCAGTCAATATATAGACTTTCTGACGTCACGCAGGGCTGTCTAAGTAGTTGCCTGCGCGCGTCAGAGCGCTTACTGCCCTTTTTTCAAAGGGTTGGTTAAAATTGACTTCAGAAAAAGTAGGAGATGATAGGCATCATCCATTCGTACGTTTTGGCTTCTCACTCAGAGAACCGAGGATATGTTAGTATCCATAACGTTATTGTTATTGGTCAAGTAAGAAGTTACAGTGTGAGGAGGAGTTGTGTATGTGGGCTAATGTAGCCAGTAGGGTCCCTAGTCAGTGTCAACAATACACAGTATTGTAGAAAAATGTATTGTAAGTGTATAAGAGTGTTCAGGTGCAGATAGACTATGCAGAGAAGTCCAACTCTCCTTTCCCTTTCAGTGAAGCATTGTAGAGTTGTATGGCCCTGGGTACAAATGACAATAAAGGTAGAACTATGGTCAAAGGGGTTGGGGTAGGGACATATCACCCCCATTCTATCCCTAAGAAATTGTATTTAGTCAGACGATCCGGTAATCGGTTCCTGAAGCAAAATTGTGGTCCAATGTGGTCATGAGGCATTTGAATTTTGCAATTTCACATTTTTTTAGGACTTCACATAGAAGTGTGGCTGTGAACTGAAATCTCACATAAACATTACAAATGTTCATTAACATGACTAAGTATCTATTTTATAACAAAAAATCTGTCCTGTGAAGTTGCTGTTTCCATCTCATTCCTTGTACCTGAAATAGACTAGTGAGTCTCCTTATGTGATAGAAAATGTGGCGTTACAGTTTTCCAGTCTACATGAAATAATGATTCGCTCTGGATTTTTACTGCCTTAGGCACACAGCAAGCATTTGCAAACATTTCAGCTACGATGACTAATATTTATCACAGTTCCCTTAGAGGCTTATGAATTTGAGCGCTTTTTTTTTTTTTTTTTTTTTTTTTTTCAAGATGTACCCTAATGTCAAAGGATGCTAAAAAGTCAAAGGATGTTTTGGTTTAAATGGTTGTGTCAGAAGTCAGAATATGCATAGTAATCCTTTCAACTACATGAAAGGTTTTTTTTTAACATACTATTGTGACAATACAAAGCCAACAAGTGAATAGATAAATCATTAAAAACCTGACTGAAATCCCCCAAAAAATCATTTCCCTAAACTATATGCAAATCCCTTACTTTGAAGAGACACAAACACACAAACAGTCAAAAAATCCATAAGAACTGAAATGCAAGAGAGACTGCAGTGATCGAACTTGTCACTTGTGTGTTGCTGATGTTTTCGAGGCCCCCCCACGCCATTTGCAGCAATTTAAAAAACAGGACACGATCGATGGCGGGAGACAGGATCTATTGCATTCCACCATCTAGGCAGTTTGAGGATCAATTTAAGCATTACAGGCATTTAGAGACCATAATGGCCAGTGGAGTGGGTGTATTTTACTTGAGATCAGAAAGGTGCCCTGATATAGAGGACCTTGAGGAGCTCATTAGGCTGAGTGATAGGCCTTAGGGTGAGGAGCGGCTCAGGTTCAGAGACACTTTTAATTATTGTTTGCAGGGATAGCTGAGCGTGTGCTGCGGTAATGGCCGGGTTACAAACCTTTATTTTAGGTCCTTTCGTTAAAAAAAAATAAAGAGAGAGAGAGAAAGAAAATCAAAAGCACATTGTTAAAAAAAGACAACGATCGGGATTCTGGATCCATACAGCTTTGAAGGAGCAAAGTACTTTCCCACTAGAGAGAAGGGGAAAATGAAGGCATGAAAAAACAGAGAAAGGGAAGATTGGTGGTGGTGCTGGTGTGTGTGTGTGTGTGTGTGTGTGTGTTTGTGGAGGAGGGGGGTCTAAGCTGTCAACTTCATGTTTATGATAAATCACTTGTCACTGAGGCACTGTTTCTGTGTTTGTGTGTCTCAAAAGTCACTGCAAAAAAGTCGCACTGAATCGATGGCATTTGTCTGGGCACAAAAGCATTTTGTATGGGTAAGCAGTTTTAGATTGAGGTTCCACAACAATGTGTCTCAGCTAATCCTTACCCACAGACTACTTTTGTTTGTAACAAAAAGGGAAGGATCACCTGGTGTTCCTCAGTGGGCGAGAGAAAAGCTCTGAAAAGCGCTTTATACAGAAAAGAGAGTGTACTGATCATGACTGATCATGGCTTACTAATACTGTACATGCCCACACCAGCCAGATTGACAGGATTTTTATGTGTAGCTGGACACGGGCTGTGGCAGAGTGGTAGAAGTAGATCAATGCCCTTTTCCCAAAATAAATGCTAACACTGCAGCCTTGCAAATGAAAGCAGTAGGTGACCTTTCGCTTCCCTGATCTGCTCTTGTTGTTCCATGGCAGTCCTTTATCATCAATGACAGGTGTGCAGGTTGGCAAATCAAGCATGTGACCTTTTACAAAGCCACATCATAATGTATTTGAACTTGACCTAATATTACACTTGTAACTCATAATAATAATGAATGTCTATTAGCGGCTATATATATCCCCAATTTCCTAGCCTTTAGGCCTACCTCTTATGCATAATGACAAGACAGCATTTAGTTTGGCCCTGGGAAGGCAAAATAAAACATGTCTTTTCTCGCCCACGTGCCTATAGTGATGGTTCCATGCGGCATAGGTACCACTAGTGATTGCCGACTGGTGCAGCAGCGTGTGTGGTATTAGGGAAAGGCCAGGTGGCGCTGCGGGCAGCGCACTTGCTCAGGTGAGGTCGTTTTCATTTGTCCAGAGTTCTCTATAATCACCTTCCCCTGGCGGGTTAATTGGGAGGGATCGCTATCGTGAGACATGTTGACAAGGGACTAATAACTGTTTGCAAGACCCCGGTGCTTGCTGGAGTATGCCTAATCCGAGGGTCATTTGCACAGTGCACAGCGCAAGTCAAAGCCATTCATTTTAATGAGTGATCTTTAGTGACAGCTTCACCGGCTTCACTATTGGTCTGTGGGACAATGACTCTTTGAGCTGAGGAATGAAGAATGAAGACGCAAAACGTCTGTGTGTGTTTGTGTGTGTGTGTCACAGAGGGAGGGGGAGGGAAAGAGAGAGAGAGAGAGAGAGAGAGAGAGAGAGAGAGAGAAATTAGGGAACAAAAGAGTAAAAAACAAATCTAATTATATCACATGGCACACAGTTCAGACAATTAGTCAAAGAGAGGGTGACAAGACACGCTGTTTCCTGAGCTTTGAAGTAAACACAGCCTCAGTGCTCCCTCCCAGGGCCCATAGGCCAGCGCCTCCCATCAGTTCCTGTGGCAGAACTGGTCCTAATCAGCCCCTTTACAGGCTGCTCCTCGCCCATTCATCATCCAACAGATGTGGGGGCAACGAAAAGGCTAAAGTGATGGCAGGGTTGGAGAACACACACACACACACACATGCACACACACACGCATGCACAGAGACACGCATGCACACACGTGTACATGAAAGTCACTTGCCTGTCAACTTTTTAAGCAGCCGAGAAATAATGACTCCAAACATTCTGTCCTTTTGCATCTTTGGGTAATACTCAGCTCCCCGTGTCTGGATTTAACCATGAAAATAGGACACGGGCCAATGAGGTTGACCTCCCCCAGTAAATGTAGGCCATCATCCACGATCTCTTCATTATTTTCCATTGAAGTATTGTCATCGCTTTACAGAATAGCAGTGCTTGTACGTATAGGGATGATCTTTATATAATTCCTGGAACAGTGTAGGTTTTCCAGACTGTATAAAGGCACAATGTCACACAGAATGCTGTTATGCTCACAGAATTGAAACAAACATATGCTCACTTTTTTATATCAGCAGAAGCAACACCTTAATTAGACAATTTATCGTTCTCTGAGAACTTTTAAAACTTTTACAACCTTTTCTGTGATCTCTAATGCTTTATTTAGACTATGGCAGCATGTGAATAAATCATCAACAAGTGTGTCAAAATTTAATTGAATTATTAATTGGCACTGATGGTTCTGGTTCTGGTATCTCTTAGTCATCCTTACATTTCCCTCCCTTGCACTTTCAGGGAGGGGCTATAAGTGTATGTCTCTGCAGATGCTGTTCATTGGAGATGTTCACCTTCAGGCATGGAGGATGTTCTATAGCTTTTGTTAACGACAGGTAACAACAGTGTCTTAGACAGAACCCACTACTTAATAGTCCACAGGACACTCTTCCAGGACAAAGTATACGCTCATCCAGTAGACAGATGCGTGTGTGTGTGTGTGTGTGTATGTGTGTGTGATTGTGAGAGAGGGGGGGGGGGGGGAAGAAAAGCGAGGTGCTGAGTTTTCCCTGACAGCTGTCTTGCAGGGAGTGATCATATGCACTTAACATTCATCACACGTGTTATTGTGGTCACGCACATTCCCCTCCCCCCTTTCCATACACACATCTCTCCACACTCCATACCTCAATCACAGACTGCTCTTCAAAAGCACTCCATATGTTACAAAAAGAGAGAGGTTGCACATATTTCTTACCTCCACTTTCTCTTTCTTTCTATCTCTCTTTCTTTCCTCTTACCTTTCTATCCTCTCTCACTCTTTCACGCCAGCCTCTACTCTCTCCATCCCATCTTACACGCCATTCAATTACCCACCTGCAGAGAGTGCGTACACTAGACAAAAGAGCTCCAGAGACACCTTCATCTCCCACACTTATCCTCGTCTCTGATCGGAGGCAATGGGGGACACGGTCATGTCGAGACACCACTGAAAGCCTGTCTGCCTGGGACATGACAGAGTTGCCTATCCCAATAACACACGATAATTATCAGAGGAACGCAGGTTGAATCTGGCTGGTGTGTGATCAATGAGCTCTACCTCCCAGTTAGTTGAAGCTGCAGGAATGATGCAAACAGGATGCATTTTAACTCACAAATTAACATGCTTTTCTCATACTTTCAATGTGATCTGGTGCATCGTCAGGACATTTGCATATAAAAAGGTATTTGATGAACACTCAGCCATGTCTTGCCTGATATCGTATAACATAATTATTTTGCTAATCATTCATTACGGTATTTTATCACATGAAGAATTTTAGTGAGAGGGCGTCAGTACCGAAACGCCCAACCCCTGTGTAACTATGAGATGGAAAATGTACAAAGATGAATTCCAACTGTAATAAGGCACTCATGATTTGTGATTTATATCAAAATCCTATCATTATTATAATCACTGCCTGTTGCCAAAATGCTGTGAGAGATGCTGGGATTAGTTGAAGAGTATAGGAATCACATGAATCCATGTATGAAATTCACGCACTGATCAAATTTAGATTTTAGTCCTGCAGTTTATAATTCATTATGACTCATAACCATATCACTGAAATTAGAAGGGCTGAAAACTAAATTCTGTAATGGGGCAGGCTGAGCTATTTATTCTGTATTTATTTTGGAATTGTAAGACACAGAGAAAGTTCACAGCACTTAGCATCTTTATTTATCAATGTATTTCCTCAGTCTGTGAAACAAAAGTCTCACACAGCACTATATAACTAGGTGTTAAAGCCATGACCACAGGCAAAGAGACCACTTCAAAAATCTTTAATATCTGAAAAACTACTGGAATGTAATTGATGATAAATAACTTTTTAAAAAAGTGATGTAACAGTCAATTGGTGCTGCTCCGCTGATTTCAAAAGATTTTTACACTGGCTGCACAGATGCACTATTCCCCATATCAAGTTTCATCCCAGCCCAGTTGGATTTCTTGCACTTGTTCTAGGAGGCTTTTCCAACAACATTATTCACAATCTTCAGCAAATGAACTCGGTGACAAGCGGAACAGTATTTTTCATTATTGAGCATTGCTATTATCATTTGCAGGTACGTTATGTATGACTGCATCAATTACCACACTGATTGCGTGTAAATTGGGTGATTATAGTCATTTCCTTCAAGTACCCAGCTTGCCACCTGCTATACAGTCAGTATCTCGTCATCATACTCTTTAAACAACAATATTAGTTACATTACCAGCCCCTATCCTCACACACATATACACACACATACAGACAAAAAATAGCAAGATAAGAAAGTGAGCTTTTTTTTTCTTGGTTTGACTACTACTGGCTCTTGGTGATCTGTTGTTATGTTTCTTTCAACACTACCCTCTGATTATCAGACAAGCAAATGATTTCCATGGACGTAAGAGAAAGGAGGAAAAAACTGGTTCCCCTCTGTCCTGTGGAAACAAAGAAACAAGCAACTGATGTAAGGTGAGACTATCTTGACAACATCTAAATGGAATTGTCTGTGAGGGGGTAAAAAAGAAGCGAATGCAAGAGACGGAGGCTGTGTTTGGTGCATCGACGGGGCCTGATGGATGGTTCTCAGGGTGAGGTGTTGTCACTTATTTTTAAATCATGACGAGGAGAGAGAGAGAGAGAGAGAGAGAGAGAAGGAGACAGCAATAATGATCACCACACTGTTTGTCTGCAGACCTCTAATTTGGCCCATCATTCTCTCCTGGTGTCAATTCATTTAAGAGCATCAGGCAGATGCTGTGGTCATACCATAATTAGTAAACAGACTTCCACCTGACATTTTGGGCATTTTATGGGACCTGGGTCACTTATTTATTAATATCTGATGGATGGAGTATATAATGTGCTGAGCTTCAGAGATGTATAGATCCCTGCATTCTGTCTCTCCAACTTTAGGCTGATATTAGAACATGCCTTTCTACATGGAGAGTATTTTTCTAAATGTTTTCTCACTGGGCATGATACACTACTGTGCCTTGTCTGTCTTAAAATAACATACATAAATATCCATGCACTCTCTCTCTTCCACATACACACATACACACACACACACGCACGCACGCACACACACACACACACACACACCTGCAGCCATAACCACAATTGTATTGGTTGTGTAGGCTACCTCATTCATAACAAGCCCACTGACCAAACCTACATGAAAGGAGAGTGTCAGTAGATATTTTGTTTTTGAAATAACACCACATTGAAAACCAAAGAAATGGAGAGGCAACAGCACTCTTCTGCAGGGAAAGTATTTATGCCGAAAAGCTTCCCACTTGACAGGGGGCAGGTGTGAACATTTTTAGGCCCTTTTGGTTTGAAGTTGAACAAAATATCCATAAACTGTCTCTATAATTTTAAACAGTCACACCATAACATTGCAGTAATCAAAGCAACCAAACTCTTGCCCAGCTGTTTTAGCTCTCTAGAGAAAACAAAATGAGCCCAATCTTGCATCTAGTTCAGGGACATCTGCCATTCATCAAAAATAGCTTATCAAACGCAAGCAAGTAAACGCATCCATCCAACATAATGACATACTTAAAGCATAATGACCATTTAAAAGTCTGAAAGTGATTCCTATCTTCCTCATCCATTTGTAGTGGCAGAGATTTCAAAATGCTATTGTGTACTTTAGAACCACTCCAAATACAGTGCTTCAGTGATCATCAAGGCATTGCTGACCTTCTCAGTGCCTTGCTGAGGCTGAAATGCACTTCTATTAAAAAGTTCTCTCTAACCAGACTTCGAGAGGTGTTATCTGCTTACGATGACCTGTTTCTTTTCTGTATTAATTGGTTAGTGGATGTGATGAGATAAGATGACTCACCAATGTAACTTCAAAGAACATGGTGAAGCCAATACAAAAAGAAATGTATGAAAAGAAATGAATGTATTTCATGTACCTCTTTCTCTCATTATTGTGTTTCACAGCTGTTTAACCAGGCCACTCCAAAATCTAAGTAATTTGTGCCTGAGGCCTAGCCTACAGGTGTTATACTGTACTCAGGTCTGGTGTATTTATATTTGGCCTGCGAGATCATATCAAATGTGTAGTGGCTGGCCTGCCACTATAAAATGCATTGGCATGTCAGTTTGAGACTGCCAAGGGCCCCTGCAGCTATTTTGTTGACAATCATTAGCATCCATGCTACCAGTCACATTGGACCAACTTCCACCCCTTAATAGAAATGACCAAATGAAAGATGGAAAACATGACTAGTGGGACCCAGATTATCTTTTCATTGTTTAGTGCATAGGACAGACCCATTTCCAGATTCTAGATGTTTATGCTAAACTAAGGCTTGTTTAAATATGAAATTTTTCAACATTACATTTCTGGAGAGAAAGGAAAACATGCACAACTTTGTCCCAGTCATCGCTCTAAGCCCGCCCAATGAATATCTACAAAGAGCATTGTGACGGCCTAGCCTACCCACTAAGCAAAAATGTTCTGCTACTGTTAGGGTGCGTTCACACTAGGTCCCTTTGACCGGACCCAGGTTCGTTTGGTCCGATGGTTCGGTTCTTTTTGATAATGTGAATGCAACTGCACCGAACCTGGGTGCGGACCCGGGACCGGACCTGAGTCCGCCTGAAAGAGGTGGTCTGGGGTACAGTTCGCTAGAACGCTGAAGTAGGTTGCTAAGCAAACATTCTAAAGAATGTAAAGAATCTTTACTTTTTATCATCGTTTTGACGCGAGATATTCTGGAAGCTTGTGTTTGCTTATGACATAAACGGACCAGGGTGCGGAGACAAACGTGTAATGTGAACAGAGACCAACTGCGGTAGGGGGGAGTAACCGGACTCGGGTCCGGTCCAGTTAAACGGACCCAGTGTGAAAGCAACATTAGAGTGCATCTAGGCTACCTTAGGACTGCATCTCTCAAAAGAAAACAAAACTACACCAAAACAAACCAAAGAAAACAAAACAAATCAAAGAAAACAACTTGTGCAGTCTCTTAGCTGTTTGTACATTCATCCGCAGCATGGGGAGTCTGATTACAGAACAAGTGGAAACACGCCTATGGTGTTAATTTGATTCCGGTTAATCCCAAACACATACACACACACACACTCCTCTCCGCTGCTGCTGCTTTGAGATCTCTTTGAATTTGTATTCCTGAGCCTGTGAGTTTCCCTGGAAAATATGTATGACCAAGACTGCCACAGAGTGATAAGGAGTTGGGGTCCACTGATGATAACACCTGGGAATTCAAGCTGAATTCATAATTAAGTGCAGTGTATTTAGTTGAGGCAATAATAGTATTAAGTCTCTGGGACACTCTGGGACTATACCTTTAAGCATGCTGCTAAAGGTCACATTAGGTATATTGATAAAAAACAACCATATACAGAAAACACACTTTTTATTTTACACTCCCAAATGAAATCACAGGTTAATATTAGACCCATGCATCATTGTATTATTTCTTCATTTAAAAATGTTCCATCTTTGACTCATGGCAAGGGTTTTGTACCCATCTAAATGCTTTGCACTAAAACGTGTCTCGAAATCTGAAAAAAAAAAAAATAATAATTTCATCAAATCAAAAAATGTTTGTCAAGTGTTGTTAATGTTTGCTAACTTTGCTATATTTAGCCTATACATCTTAACATGTTAAAGAGGCACTCAGTAAGTATGTTTTTTAACCCTGAATTAAATGCCACAAACCTGTATGTATTGCTGTTGTGTACACTCCCTCAGAAGTTGCAAGTTCCATATTCACTATACAGGGCTGTACAGCAGTGCGCTTTTGCAACACAACAGACCAGTCTAACAGAAAAAAACAATTTCTAAGCGGTTTTATGACCACAAAAATGGTCGCATAAACTTACTGAGTGCCTCCTTAACAAATGAAATTAATAAATAACCTAAATCAGACCTTGTTTTAATGGCCTCCCCGTGAAGAGATGCAAAATTCAGGTAGCCAACTGAACACAATAAAAGAGCATACAAAATATGAAGTCAAATGTGAGAAAGAAATCGATAGTTGTTCTCAGCTCTTTGTGTAACCTTGATAACCCTGAAGTCTATATACTTCACTGTGAAGTGTTCACAAGCATGTCAAGTGTAATGGCTGTGTCCACTGTGTTAGATATCTGTGCTATTGATGTGAAAAGCTGCAAATATACATGCATGCACACAACACACACACATAAAAACAAACAGCAACAAATACACTCAATAAGCCCCAACATGCCCCCCACTAGATTTCTTGACCCTGTTCATCTCACCAATGCTTTGATATCAGCTACACGCTCCAGCAATCATTTCACTTGTATGTATGTGTGTTGTTCATACATAATATCTTCACTTGTCCTCACAACCCTTGAAGTCTCGAAACACAAGGTGACACACACCCGTACACACACACACACACACACAAACACAGTCAACAAGCAACAAGAAGGGAAAGCAGCTTGTGTTAAATCACACAGAGCAAACTGAAAGGCAGAAACCCCCTTCTCTTGAAGTGGCAGAATGAAGCACAGGGAGATAACATCTGTTTTTCATCTCAACGCTCCCAAGTGTGTGTGTGTGTGTGTGTGGTGCAGTGTTTAGTGGTGGACTTGGATTGGGATGGATAAGAGAAAACTAGAGGGAGAAGTGGAGAAGTGTCTCACGACTGACTGGCAGGTCCTGAAGCCCTTTACGGGAGCGTGTTGGGGAGGTAGGAGGGTTGGTGGGGTCCTCTTTCCCCTCGACAGATGGCTTGGGGGAGTGGGGCAACAAAATGGAAGGAGTTGCAGTGGTCTGACAAGAGAGAGAAGAGAGGGATGTGGAGAAGAAAAACAAGTAGGAATTTGACATATGCACCTCCCTGTATGCACATACATTTCTCTGTCTTTTTGTTACTGTAAATATTACTGGACAAAAACAGACCACAGCTTTTCCATTTTTCTTTTCTGTCTAAGTGTCTAGGTGCCAGAATCCTGTCTAACTTCCTCATGGGTAATCACTGCCGGAGTCGAGCAGAGTTGGCTCCAGTGCTCTGAGTGTTTCTGCCTTTGGCTTTTGTGGGTGGCCTAATCAGAACCTAAACCACGAGGTGGCCAGTTCCTGCTGCCAGGGTAGGCAGCACTTAGATTGAAGGGGTTAGAGTTTATTTTTGCCAAAAAGTTTTACATCCTTTTATATGGAGATCATCTCAAGAGTCAACAAATGTATTGATTAGCGTGCCATTACCACTGGCTGATGGTACACATGCCTAATCTGATACCAGTATCAGATCAGTGTCTGATACTAATGCAGTGCCTGACAGGACAATGTCATGATGATTGACTTTTTAAGAACAGCAACCCTGGTTTGCTTTTTTTGGCATTGCTGATACTCCCAAAAGCTGTACTGCGAGCTATGTAGAGAAAGAACACAAAACATATTGTATGGATCGTTTTTGACGATGGTAAAGCCACTGATTTCGCCACCACAGTAATGTTGATCTAGTCATGTTGTTTTGTTGATCTGCTTCTTATCATCCTGTGTACACTGTAGTATATATTGTGTGTGATCTTTTAAGCTGCTGGGACCTTGAATTTCCCCTTGGGGATCAATAAAGTATCTATCTATCTATCTATCTATCTCACAGCTCAGTCAACCAAAGCAATACTGTCAATTAACACGGTCATATGAATAATACTCTTCAGTAGTATATGTGGTATTATATATGGTAGTATATATGGCACATGGTATTCTACACCCTTGAAGTAGCACTGAATATGGGTTTCTATTAGTACAAAACCTGCAGTGATGTAACAGCTTATTCTTTAAAACTAAATATTCCTCTGTAAGCAAGATTTTATTTGTTAGATCCAGCATTTGTGTAAACCAGTGTTTTCAGAGAGCTTTGCTTCAGTACACGTCTAGCCTTTTTTGTTTGTTCCCATCTCACCTTGTCATTTCAATAGTGTTCCCTACTGACCTTATGAGTGAACTTCTTTTTTTAGATGCTCCTGTCAGGTAACTCATTCATTTTGATAATATAATGTTGTGTGAAGGACAGTGTTATTCCCAACTGCTAGTGCATATAGGAAATTCTCTTAAAGGGATAGTTCGGTTTTTAACACATTAAGCCCCTTTCACAGGTTGTCTAAAATGCAATAATGTGGTTGACATCGAAATTATGACGATTGCTTCCGTCTCGGCTATTTGGGAAATGTAGAATCGCCTCTGCCTGCCTTCAAAATGGCTAGCAATGGGCATGTGTTGTTTCTATCCTTAAAACGCTGGTTTTGAAAAAGTGCTACTCACCAAGTGGTTAGTGGTGCTCAATGATATTCCAAAACATGTATCATAGTGAAATAAAGCTTCCGTCATGTTTTATTTGGCACTTTGTTTATATGGAGGAGCAAATAGATCCCTATGGGACTTACAAAATGGCAAATAAAACATGACAGAAACTGTATTTTGCTACAATACTTGGGTTGGAACATCAGCAAGCGCCACTAATCACTCCGTGAGTAGCACTTTTTTTAAAACCAGTGTTTTAAGGATAGAAACAACACATGCCCATTGCTAGCCATTTTAAAGGCAGGCAGAGGCGATTCTACATTTCCCAAATAGCCGAGACAGGAGCAATCATCAAGATTTTGGTGTCAACCACTTTATTTCATTTTAGACAACATGTGAAAGGGGCTCAATGTGTTAAAAACCGAACTATCCCTTTAACATGATTCTTTGCTGCAAAAAAATATTGTAAGTGTAAGCAACCTTAAAAGCATGCTAAGTAGCCATCCACTGTAGAAATTAATTTGGATGACATATGAATACATAATCTGAATGCATAATGGTCATAGTGTGCAAACTCCCCTTTCAAGACATACATAACTATAATATTTCATTCAGGATATAATTGTATGAATTCATGCTTTAGAGCACTAAAACAGCCTACTCTTTGCTGACAAGCTAGTTTCATCTATCTAATATTCTCTTCCTCAGATGTAGACCTAAACTAATTTCCACAAAATAAACTATTAACTTTGTTTCTTGTTTACTTGAAATCTCCATGCAACTTTGCCTTAACGTGACTGGCACTATTTATCAATGGCAGCAAACCCAACTTCTTCACCATGGCTAATGCATAATGAACACATGTGAATGCGTAGTATTTTCAAAAAATCATTTTTAAACCAGCAGATGGAGATGGCAGTCTACTTCCAATGAGGCTGTAGTCTTCTCATTTAGCTTTCCAGAAGAAGGCCTCTTCTGCACCAACTTTTCAAACTTTGGACTGCCGCCGAACACAGCTAACTCATTAGAGCAATGACGGGCAGGCTTTCAGTGAGAGCATGCTCTTCCAGGACCTGCTTTCCAAAGCCCAGCAGAACTGCATGCAGGAGACTTAGATGGCACAGATGAAACCCCCCAAAAATAAAATGAAATAAAATATCATGCCAGACCACAAAGTGTGTCAGTGAAATGTGCAAAGGGGTCTGTGTGGGTCTTCAAAAAGAAACCAATTAGTCCAACACTGCCCAAGGGAGAGAAATGGGCCTCTCTCCCCTTGCGTTGAAGCTGTGAAGCAAAAATACCCTTTCACACATACACTGTGCATCTGTGTTTTTTGGCTTTCGGATTTTGACAGAGAAATAAATAATAAAATAATAATAAAAAAATGTTTGCAGACAGGCAAATCCATCATAAGAGACCCCCTCCCACCCAGCTCATCTCTGCAAAGCCCAAACTCTCGGAATCATACAAACCAGAGCTATACTGTAGTTAGCCTGGATAAGGACAGGGTAGGATAATCACACTGCTAGCTTATATACCTCTCTGCTACAGAAAGGCGCCTCTGGTATCCTGATCTGCTTAAAGTGTCATGGTGAAAATGAAGATGTCCTGAAACCTCTGTCAGTCTGTCGTTATTCTGGCTGGATTCATCAGAGGAACCGTATCATCCCCTTATGTATTTGACTTACATTAAAGCACCTGTTCAGCATTCATTTTATTGGTGATCTTATTCTAACTATAAAAACAGCAGTTTAGTATGACATGATGCAGCATCAATATTCAGGAGTTCGATAGGATGCTAAGGTGTTTTTTGTTGTTGTCCTTGCACAAAAAAAACCCTAAAACGTGATGTCAACACCCATGAGTAGGCCGTGTCAGAGACAATCCCATAGGCAGGCAGCTTCTTTCAGATCTGGCCATCAGAGCGTAGCCTTCTGCATGGCCCCCACTTGAACCAGAGTTTGAATGATGCATTCGTTCCTCCACATTTCACTGTCGCCTTCAATTCAAAGCCTCGACTTTTCCCTTCACTCCGTCTCCGCCAGAGTGAGCAAAGGAACTCTCTGCAGCTCCATAGATGGAGGCGCCTGATGGAACCCGAGCTATGTAGAGTCTCAAGTACATACAAGTTACAATTCCACAATAAGGCTTACTATACAAAGAGAGCTATGGTTGTGTGCCCATTGATAAATGTGCCACTTTCAGTTCACTAAGATAAAGTGGTGCATAATCACACTTAACACATCTTGATCGTATTCAAACTAAGGATCTACCTCGGTCAGAGACTGAACATATGATCTGTACCTTTGAGGGAATATACATGGCACAGGCTTAGTCACTGAGGAAGCTTTGCTGAGACTCATCATGTCTCACAAATGACTTTATTTTATATTCTGTATCCTTCGTTTGGTTCCAAATCCGATCCGTTCCAGAAAATACTGGGGCCAAAACTGTTGATCAAAAAAGCAGGACCTGGTTAGGATTGGTCCAAATCATCCAGAGATTTAGGACAGAGGAACACTGGGTGACATGAGCAATAATAGAACTCTGTATGACTGGCTCCCTGAAAAGAGACAACATATGATTTTCACATAGCAGACAGCTATTAACCACACACACACACACACACACGTATACACATACAGGAATTCCACTGGCATTAGGGCCATTTATCTGTCTCTTGGCTCCTAAACCCTGACAGGTTCTTTGGCAGAGGCAACTGTTGTTTTCTTCCTGAGGTTATATGAATTTTGGGCTTTAGGAATTGACGTTTTCCCTGACTGATGTGGTTGCTGTATGGATTTTAAAATGCACTTGACATTTCCCACATGCGTTTCTCTGTGGCACACTCTTCTCTAGGCCTTTTGGCATGATAGAGGAAGATGCCATTAACAGTTGATAAATGCACCTCTTGACAGGCAGCATCGGTTCAGCTGTTTTCTAATATCCAGCAGGAATAATGAAGCAGCTAGTGGGACAGAGACAAATTGCTAGCGCGCTACTTATCTTAAACAGCACAGAGAGCAGGTAGGGAGTGGCTAGGAAGACGCAAGTGAGCAGGAGAAGGGGAAGGACTGCGAGAGGCGGGAGTGTTTACTCAAGTGTGTGTGCATGTGTGTGTGTGTGTATGCGCGCATGCCTATGTGTGTGAGTTTGTGTGACAAAAAGAAGCACAGAGATTACCATCTGTCTTTTAAGTACTTAAATCAGTCCCTCTGCTACTTCAGCAGAAACACACACACACACACACACACACACACACACACACACACACACACA
>JAGFZM010000042.1:1762287-1793216 GCA_017657215.1 Limnothrissa miodon
CACACACACACACACACACACACACACACACACAAAGGTCAAAAAGGCAAAAGGTTTGCACAAAAAATCTAGAAATAAGGTGTTGTCTTCTATTCAGGATTGTCATGTGCTGTATCTGGGCCATTACTGTACATGCACACAGTCAGGTGCACACACACACACACACACACAGTGGCATATTCACAATCTGCTAAGCACACAAAAGACAGACATTTTCCCTGCATCTGCACATCCACATGTTTTGAGGTCATCATTGACATCAGTATTCTCTCCGTGGCTTTTCCAGCCTTTATCCAGACACCTCCCATCACACACCAAGATTATAAATTGTTCTTGGAGCAGCCTCAGAGGCACAATGATGTTTACTGTAAGGCAGGGTGCTGTCAGATCTGGAAACTCTCTCTCTCTCTGTGTCTCTCTCTCTTACTCTGCTTTCATCTGCCTTGGGTTATCATTTCTTCTACCTCAGGTGTCTGTATTCTGATGAAATATCAGTGTGAGACTGTAAGAATGAGTCCCTGTGGCAGGAAAAATGTTACTCCCTTTTTTTGGACCGTGTGCTTTTTTTTGGGCGATGTTTGTGTCGGGGCGACAAGGGGCAATGCACTCGAGGAAATTCTAAATTACGACACCGTGTCACAGCAGGAGTGAAGAGTCAATAAGTTGTGACATGGATCATTTAAGAAGAAAATGGGAAATGGACAATGTAGGTGCCTCAGGCCCAAATATTTTCTTTCCCTCCGCACACTCGTTCACCCATCCATCCTCCATCCCTCTGTTTCCAGTCTACCTCCATCTGCCTGTTTCTCCTCCCTCCGTCGCCCTGGAACATGAAACTAGATAAACGCCTTTGTGGTTTATCTCTTTACCATAAACTGCCTTTGCACTGTCATGTATACGCAATAAAATCACACAGCACCCACCGACTCAGTAAAAGATGATGCAGTCAAATATATTCCCAGGCTCTGTGTTCATACCCAGACCTTGCACTGCACCGTCAGACTGCATGATGTATAGGCCACCTATGCCAACACTGAGATCTATTAACCCAGTCGAAAAAACTCCATCATGTCAGTGTGTTTGTGTGTGTGTGTGTATGTATGTGAGGCTTGGAGTGAAGTGAATTACTGCACTGTGACATGCAGATGCACACGCACACTTTCATCAACTACCGCCATCCCCACCACCACACCCCCCCATTCTCCAATGACATTAACTCAGTGCCTCATCTAAACTGTAACAGATGAGCACAGGGACACCTTTTCTCTGCTCCTGAGGGTGAAATTTACTGCTGGAAGAGGAGAGAGCAACCAGAGGCAGACTATTTCTCGCCCCCCACCCTCTCTCTTCTCTCTCTCTCTCTCTCTCTCTCTCTCTCTCTCTCTCACACACACGCACACACATATTTTATTCTCTCCCTCTTTGCTCTACTTGTAGACTCGATGATAGAGAAATAAAATAATGGTCTGCCACTCTTTAGAAATAATCCAGTTAAGACGCGTATTCAGCCGCCTCTGTGACCCGTTTCCATGGTGAGGAGGAGGGGAGCAGTGAGGGTGAGTCTGAGTGGATCGGCAGGTGTCGGGAAACATGGAGCACACCAGACTCCTCCGGATTGCCAGAAAATGTCCACCCCCTCTCTCCGGAGACATCTCCGGAACAGCCAGTCAAGCATTCACAAGTGCTGAACTGTGTTGTGTGCCATGATCCTGCAGACATAAAAAAAAAGCAGAACAATATGGACTCAGTCGTAATGTGTCAGATTTCTCTCTGGTAGGAGAGAGTGCACATTCTCTTCTGAGAAGGTTGTTATTAATGGACCTGTTTTGACTAATCTTCCAGATAAACAGTAGATGAATTGAAAATTGTAAAAAGTAAATCTAAAGTGAAATATTGATGTCCTTGAGTGATATAGGTGCTTCATCTCTCTTTCCCACTATTTAACCTTTTAGTGTTTTGGTATTGTGTGTATCCTCACAAACAGACACACACACACGCACACACACAGAGCACAACATCGTCATTTGATATTTACAAGGACAATATTAAGTCTCTAAAATGAAAACAGCACTCATCTTCTGTTGAATTTAATGACTGCGTAGGAATCATAATTTAATTTATTTTCATAATGATAAACCATAAATGGCAATGTCGCTGGCTGCCGTGTATGATAGTAATGAATCACTTTAAAAGTACATTTAAAGAAAGTTCAAAGCATTAGAATGTTCATAACATGGATGAGAGAGCAATATTCACAGATGCTTGGCTACGGAAAACTATGACTCTTGACATTCAGCAGGGGGAGCTAGTGGGCCAGACATGGAGTTGTGTTGTGAACTGACCAGAGAGACGAGAGCAGAATTACCTATCCTTTGTGTGTTTAGGTCACACAAAGCAATAAGTAAACAAACACCTCATTATTTCACTGTTGCTTTTAGTGCATCCTGAAAGCTACTGTAACATAACAATATCACCACTCAAGTAAATCAGTTGGTTAAATATACAGGCCTTCATCCCTAATAATCTGTTGTTCACAGCAAGCAGGCCATACATACATTTGGGCTAAAAGGGGACCCAGAGGAGGCGGTTTCTCACCAATGGTAAACCAGAGACCCTCACAAATATGAGAGCAGGTTTTGGGCTGATGCTGTTATTGTTGTTGCTTTCCAGCTTCATTTGGCTTTGTGACAGAGAGAGAGAGAGAGAAATAAACAAAGGGAAATGACCCATGTATTACCGACCTCTGTTACTGCTACCCTGTGATTGTTGCTCAGGGCAGAGGCTAAGGGACTGCAGGGGTTGGATGGAGGGGTGTGGGTGGGTGGATGAAGGTGGGGGCTGGCAGAAGCCCTGGTTTAGCAGAGCTCCCATTCTGGAGGCTTTAGAGCCGGCGAGAAGTGGAGCGGGGAAGGGGTGGGGAAACTGAGGCGAGGGACAGAATGCACAAGCAGCAGCTGCGTTTCAGTGGCACCGAGGCTTGTGACACAGAACCCAACAGAACAAACCTGGTCCTGTGTTTGGATCCAGGCTGACCATTCTGCCATCCAGTCGGCCCACAAGCACCGTCGCATCAGCCCCCCTAGTCTGTCCTTTTTTTGGATGGGGATGGCAGAGTTGATATCAACCCAGGGTCATCACTGTCCAACAGGAAGTTACAGCTAATCCCATTTCATGCCTGGATTGCTCAAATCAGACAGTATGCTTGTGTCCTCTGAGGTTTGTGGTCAATTTTATTACCTAATTAGAGAAAAATCAAATGGTGTAAATTTGAGGAGGTTTACAACATTGTATGTTGACTAATGGCCAAGGACAGGGGTTGTATATTATTGCTTTTATGAGGACTGATATTAGTCTCCTACCGCAGGCTTCATAAACTCTCTGATGATGTCTACCATTGTCTGCCAACAGTGGCTCTGTTTTGATGGCTTTGGTTTAGTCCTCCTGGGAAACATACAGTCCATTTCATGTTTTTACTATCAACGATTTATCATCGGACTCACAGACACACACACACACTCACACTCACACACACACACACACACACACACACACACATACTGGAATCAATGGAATCAATCTGGAGCGCATACCAGCACAGATCATTAGGATATCAAAAAGATATCAGCGTATGAGTTAGTCAGACAGCAACATGCATCAGAGTTCTGATCTAAGATAAAACATTCACTTCTGAAAGCGATAGTAAGATTTTCATATTTCAAATGAAATCAAGGATCAAGAAGTGTCTTAGTCATATAAACTGAAATATAGAAGACATGTAATGAATCTGCCCTAATTAAAGGATTAGCTCAATAAAAGAAAAAAAAGAATAACAAAGAAGAAGAAAATGCAAATAAATTGCTTTAGTCCATATTGTTATCATGTTCCATGTAGCCTACAGACCCAGGTCAATTACTTTCTTCACACTGCTGCCCACACAGTGAATCAGGAACAATTATACAGCATTGTGTCTTCAAGGTCTTCTACATTGAATCTGAACATTGTTTTAGAGGGGGAGGGCAATACAATGATTATGTAATTAGTTGCAATAAAATGTCCAAAAAGCAACACATGCATGTTTTTTTTTGTCCTTATTTCAGTAAATGAGGACACAAATGAACAGAGTAGTTGGAGTAGTTTATTTTTTTTTTTCGTATTGGACAACCTGTAACTCCGCGCATAGCATGGTAACACATGATAGTCTACACACATAATTTATTTTTATTTACATCTAATAGAAAGAAGGACATCTTCAGGTCTAAAATGTATGTCTCCATGTTTATGAATGTGTAATAAAACCTTTTTCGGCAACACTCAACCAAAATGTAAGCATCAATGCTCTTAGTTAAGTAGTGTGGTTTTTTAAACCCCACACAAAAGTACTCGTAGTTCTTCCACTTGCATCATGAGGCTAATGTGTGTAGTTACATCCTGCAATCTTTGCTACTGTTTCAGAGCTGCGGGAGGGATTACAGCTGTCTGCATTGGCAGTGTTTGAGCCAATCAGCTTTAGTGATCGGAGCTGGCAGCTTTACAGGGATGAATAGAACGGAGCGAGTCGGTGGAGAGGAACAAAGCCTTGACTAGGGTAGTGCTTTCACTCTGAACAGCGACCTGGCGCAGCATGCACGCAGCCTGCTCCTGCACTGGGCCTTGTGGGAAGAGAGAGAGAGAGAGAGAGAGAGAGAGAGAGAGAGAGAGAGAAGTGGGGGCTTAGGTAAGGGGTCCCAAAGCCAGGGTGGGAGCAAAGAAGGGAAGGAAGAGCAATCATGATGGCAAATTTCTCTTGCTGCTGGCCTGGGGGTCAGTAGTGGTAAGACCTCTTGCTCAGACCTGGCAGGGAGAACAGAAAGGAAGAAAGGAGGGATGGTGGAGGAGAAAGGCATGGTAGTGACCTTGACAGGCTGTGGAGTGGGAGACTGTGCAAGCACAGTCTGGCAAATCAGACAGATTAAGACCAATTCAGACCGAAGATTTGTGACTCGACAAAAACACTGCAGAAAGGATCTGAAAGGAAGTTTGCTAGTGGTAGCTAGCCATTTCAAGACATCACTAAACATTCAAAGTCACAGTCGCAAGGTTTCTGAACATTTTTACATCAAACGTTTTATGATTGAAGTTGTCAAGAGGATGTTTTAAGGAAGCTTTTGATTTTTCTTTTTTTGGAATGTTGTTCCTTGGATTGTTATAGATATTTAGTGTGAAGCACCCTTTTTGTTTGTGTTTATGCCTGTGTGTGTGTTTATGTAGGTATGTGTTTGAGGGGTGCGTTGGTAATACTAAAAAGGCTACTGTAAGTGTGCATGTATGTATGGCATGTGGTGAAGTGTAGGCTGTAGTGTGTGTGTGTGTGTGTGTGTGAAGAGGGTTTAGGAAACAAACTCTGCTAAGCTTCTAAGTGTGACAGAAGAAGCAGATGAATATTAGATCCTCATGAAGGATGGCAAAAAGGGGTGCTTTGATTTTGTCCCACAGACTCATATGCCTATGGCTGCCTGGTGTCAGGAGACATGTTTTCATTACATGAAAAGAGTAATGTGCCTCTGAAGATCAGCAAGTCATATTTTCATTCTTGCTCACTATCTCTCTCTCTCTCTCTCTCTCTCTCTCTCTCTCTTGAACTCTCACAGGAAGAACTGAAGCTGTGGCTATCCTTTAAGGTTTTAAGATTATTTAAGTGTCATAAAATGTACAGGATGTAATAAGCAGCTTTTCTGGGCTGTGGCAGAAGAGCTGTGCTAAAAAAATGTTTGCTTTGACGGTGTCGTATTTGCATTTGACTCTATTTATGCGAGTAAGCGAGTGTGTCCTAAGCATTTGCATACTCACTTTATGGACATTTGAGCCTGACTTGTATGAGTGTAAGAGAGTCTGTGCTTGAAATCACTGTAAAATGGAAGTGTGTAAGTGTGTGTGTGCATGTGTGTGTTTGATGGTGTGTGTGTGCATGTGTTTCCGTGTTTGTTTATGAGCAAGGTGACAAGTGTCAGCAATTTAGTGCTTTGTACTGAAGTGTTGAGACTGTGATTGTTGAGTGAGCTTCATGCAAATCTGTAAATGTTTTAAGAGCCCTGCTCAAAGTGAGCACAATCACTCCATACCCCACTAGCAACACAACAACAACAATCACCACGTACTTATTGTCCAGAAGTCTCTCTATACTGGACATGTACTGTAGGTGTCAAGCTGTAAGGTAAAATGTTTTCAGAATTGCATATTGAGTCATCTGTTTCTTATCACTTGAATATGGAAGATTCAGATTTGGATTGTAGGGTTGCAAATTCCAACTTTCTCTGTGCTGACATAACAAAATCATTCATGTATCAAAACATTCCCATTACAGAACATATATCAAAGGTACCCTAGATGTGCTTTAGATGATCATAGCCATAAAAGCTTTCAGATCAGAATTCTCTTCTGCTATATCATCGAGGAGAGGAAGCATCAGCGGTTCCCATCTCTAACTGTAGGTTTGTAAGTCAAGGCTGGATGGAAGAATGCCACTGTAGGAGGAGTCAATGCAGGAGTCAAAGGATCAGTATCTTTGGCAGGGCTAGTAACATGCTGTTGTAATTTTAGTTTCCAAGAAGCCTCTCTTTATGGATTTATGGACCAAATATGCACTCAAGATTACACCTGTTTTCAGTGTGTTTCCCTTCTTTTAATACTATTAATGTGAAAATGCAAAATGTGCAAAATGCTCTTGTTGTTGTATGTGTCACATGCTAAATGATTCAGAGCTGGAGCTACCTGTGCCTAGCTGTTGAATGTAACTTTCATCATAAAACACCATTTATCCTGCAGTTTCACAAGTGTGACTTTTTTTTTTTATCATGAAACGGCATATATCATGCAGTTTCACAGTTTTGGATTCCCCCTTTGTGGCTGTCATTAATTTGAGTCTGACATACTTGTATTACTTAGCCATGATTTAATAGTAAATCATATATGATTTACTGATTAGTGTATTAGTGATTTAATGATTAGTGTATTTGCTAATCAGTAGGCCTATATTTTTTAGGTTGGCTATACAGTAGTTAAAACATTAAAGGGTGCTCTATGAGATGTAGCAGGATTTTAGCACGATTTCATTTTTATCTCAAATTGTTGGCATCTACCCTTGATTGGTTAGCTTTCTGACCCCTGATTACACTATGAAAAAAAAAAACGACGACAACACAGGGGCTGGTGTATTCAAACAAACACTTACGATATGGGTATCTAAACTTAAACATAACAATCAACGACAAACTAATCAGCAACAAGATGGGGTGGGAGTTAATGCGCATCCTCTACCATCTTTATTGTCGATTGGTTGGCCGAGGTTTGTTGTATTTAGGTTTGTTTTAGTGTTCGTTTGAGTAATACAGCCCCTGTGCTGTTGTTCGAGCCTGGAGTTTTTGATAGTGTATTCAGGGGCAGAAAGCTAGCTGATGAAGGGGATTAGACATAAAAAATTAAATTGCGCTAAAATCCAGCAACGTCTCATAGAGCACTTTTAAATAAATGTATATACATTGTAAAGTGTTATGAGTCAAAGCACCTAACACAAAAAACACAGATTTAGACAAAAGACAAACATGAAACAGTCAGTCCATGGGTGGGCAGGGCGAATGTAGACAATTGCTAGATCAGCTGCTTAAAGGGATAGTTTGGTTTTTAACACATTAAACCCCTTTCACAGGTTGTCTAAAATGCAATAAAGTGGTTGGCATAGAAATTTTGACGATTGCTTCTGTCTCAGCTATTTGGGAAATGTAGAATCGCCTCTGCTTGGCTTCAAAATGGCTAGCAATGGGCATGTGTTGTTTCTATCCTTAAAACACTGGTTTTAAAGAAGTGCTACTCACCAAGTGGTTAATGGTGCTCAATGATGTTCCAAAACATGTATCGTAGCGAAATAAAGCTTCCGTCATGTTTTATTTGGCACTTTGTTTATATGAAGGAGCAAATAGATCCCTATGGGACTTACAAAATGGCAAATAAAACATGACAGAAACTGTATTTTGCTACGATACTTGGGTTGGAACATCAGCAAGCGCCACTAATCACTCCATGAGTAGCGCTTTTTTTAAAACCAGTGTTTTAAGGATAGAAACAACACATGCCAATTGCTAGCCATTTTAAAGGCAGGCAGAGGCGATTCTATATTTCCCAAATAGCCGAGACAGGAGCAATAATCAAGATTTTGGTGTCAACCACTTTATTTCATTTTAAACAACCTGTGTTAAAATGTGTTAAAAACCAAACTATCCCTTTAACTGAAGAACATTCAATGGTGCCATAGTAAACGTCAGAACATTTTTTGGCCATGTACAGAGTACAGTTCAAAGATGCAGACTTCGAGTGCAGATGAGGGAGGCTTTAGTTCTTAGTTCAGTTCAGAGTTCCTTATAGTGATCAGCATTCAGTTCAAACTCTACTCAGACTTCAGTGAATGAAAAAGAGCACAGGAGAAGAAAATAACATTGACATTGACACAAGAAAATATTGACATTTATCTGAATGAAACATTAACTATTGTTCTGACAGCTCCTTTTCACCTCGTTTTAAAATGCGCTGTTATTCCCATTCATGAAATTCATAAGCGACTGGACATTTTTTTTTTTTTTTTTTTAACCTGTGTTGCTCAACAGGTTGACGTTAACAGGGCTGGACGGCTTAAAGCTGCTGTGGGTTTTGAAACCTGCTATATAGTGCATGATGTGTTCTGGTGGAACGCACATTGAAAGCTCAATTACATACAAGAAACCGCAGGGGCTTGTGTTAGCATGCTATACCTGCCTATAGCTTCCTCACCAGAGCTGCTTCACTCATGTAGAAAAGTGCTCTCTTCCTGACCCTGAGGGTGTGAGCAGAGCCGAAGCACAAGCTAAGTCTGAGTCAGGCAAACATGGCAGTGCGGGTGTGGATAGGGCTGAAATGAATCAGCCCCTTTGGAAAAAAGCCTCAGATACTGATAACGCTAATGGGGCTAACCAAGGCTAACTTCTGATGGCAGCAGTTAGTACATGGATAGGTCTATTGGTGTAGAGTGTAAGAGTGTTGATGAAAGACAGGCAGTGAAGAGAAAGATAAAGGAGGGATAAAGGAGAGAAAAAAACATGAAAGAAGAGAGACATAGAGACACTAATTAGAGACAGGACAAAAAAGAGTGATACGGATCAAAAGTAAGAGGGGCTAGATAGGGGAAAGAAACAGACAGACAGAGAGACAGACATTGGCAGAATAACCGTATGGAACATTAAGGACATGCTTACATACAGTATGTATATACAGTCTTGAGGGATACACACATGCATATACACACATAGGCTACACACTAAAACTCACTTGATTTAATTGCAGCCTGTTGTTCCTAAACACTTGTATAACAGTAGTTCAACAAATATAGATGATCTCTTTCATGCTTGCAAGTGTCTTTCACTCGGCCAGCAATAAAAAAACAGCAACAAAATACTTGCTACTAAATACTGTAGCATCTGAACAGTCAGGTCATTTATCCTGTGTGTACACATGAAGAACAGTGGAAAACATGAATAAAATAGCCAAGCCCCACTGCCAGTCAGACTACACGGAAGTACAACGGCTGTATTCCGGCAATTATGGCCAAATTTTCCCTGAATATCTGTAATTTTAGGTTTACTGCTTTCGCTACCAGTTAGTCTTGCCTGAATGACTTTTAATGAGAAAAAAGAATGAAACGCCGGAGTAGCTTTTAGCTCGAAAAGATGATTATCCTTCGGTGGCGGAGGTGATTATCCTTCGACTACGGCATTGTGGGGTTTGTTCCTACCACAGCACGACTGTAGTTGGAGTAAGAGGGACATCATGCAGAGAAGCTGATTATTCTCTGAAGAACTGTGAGAATTCTGATGGAAATCTCCTCATTTTTATTATCGCTGGAAAAAAGCGTGAAAATATTGTTTCTTTTCCTTGACAAAAACAGAGTCTAGATCCTTATCAGGACCGTAAATGCAAAAGACCATATTACATCTCAGTTGGTCAAAAGCACAAGCAAAAGCAAACTGGAACTTAAGCATGCATACAAACATTTAGTTTTCTCCCAACTTTTCTATGCACTTCATGCTATGCAGGTTGATGGATAATTGCTGGAATTAAATCCTCAGTCTCTTTGATGGGCAAATATATAATATGTTCTCTAATTGTTCAATTTGTTCATTTAAATTTAGCTAAGCTATGCAAATGCCAGCAAAGGACAACAATGCCTAAACAGGACGTGTTAAAGTATTACTGTATATTGTGTAACTATGTACGACTCAGGCCTGCAGGACGTCACCCTTATAACATCTAAAGTATTAACAGAACAGAACTCTGACAGAAACTGGATAGACTATCTGTCCAAATTTGTGTTGTGAGAAGGTCTTTGGAAAATGTTCTGCTCCAAGAGGGATCCAGGCCAAATAAAGTTGATGAACCCCTGACCTAAAGCGCTGACCTACACTAACCTGCTGTGCAAACATTCCTGTATGATTGCACCAGGTCAGCTTCTGCCACATACAACTCCATTTATCCTGGGTGAACCGCATGCAGACACAGGGGAAAATATTAGAATGGCAGACCTCACAGCCAGTCTGTCTTGTCAGAATGTGACGGGGGCACAGCGACAACAAGTGTTCCAGCAATAATGGCAATCATTTCCCCCAAATACCTGTAATTTTAAGTTTACTGCTGTCACTCCCAGTTATTGTTGCCTGAATGACTTTTATTGAGAAAAAAAAGAATAAATGGTGGTAGCTTTTAGCTTGAACAGATGATTATCTGGTGGTGGTGATTGTCCTTTGAATATTGCATTGTGGGTTTTGTTCCTACCACACCCTGACCCCGCTAGGTATTTTTTTGAATGCAATTTTTTTTTAAATATTATTTAATGTGTGGGGAACAGATTCTTATACTCAACCACTCAGTTGAACTTTTCATCACACAAATAGCATATAAACATCACACAGGTGGATCCAAGGGGAACAAACCAAAGCACATTGAACAGGAACAACAAGATCATACTGTATGACACAACCAGGAAGTAAATACAGAACCAGGAGGTTTGGACATAAGGTAAACACAGGCACGTTGGCCAACAGCAGATCTGACACACAGAAAAAAACAGACACAGAACAAAGGTGAAACTGAACTCGAGACACAAAGTAGAGACAAGACAGAACACAAACTCAGAAACCTAAACCTCATTTATTCACAGCTGTTTGCCTTTATCTTTGTAAAGCACATTGAACTGACTCCTCTGTGTATGAAATGCACTACAGTTTTTTACATTTTGCTAAAGCACAGTGAAGGGTCTCTACAAAAGCGTAAGTTTCCTTTAGCAATTGTTGCCTGGCCTATTAGTAAACAGAGGGCATGCCGAATATTTTCCATCTGCCCACAAGGAAGGAAATGTGCACCAATTAACAGACGGATAGCACATACCAGGCTACTAAACAAAAGGTTTGCCCTTTAGCTATTGAAAATAATAGGTAAATACAAATTAAAATGTTACTTTTAAGACATTGTTTTAATGCTCAGCAAGGGGACTGATTAAAAGTGGTGAGAAGTGAATACCAGGGTATTAATGCTGAACGAAAACACAGAGCGACTGTTGGCTCAGTGGATTTGAAACAGTCTGTTAAGCTTCCAAGGTTGAGGTGGGGGCCACACTTAAATGGGTCCAAGGGATTAATAACCGTTACTATATAAAGAGAAGGGAGACACATTAATCTAAGCTAGAAATCCAAGTGTCAAGGTGACAAATGTCTATTTCACACGCGAGGCTGGTGTAAGTAATTACATACAAATGAACTTGTCAGTGATGGCCGGCTTTGGAGCTAGAGCACTCGTCCCTGCTCCATTTGATCTCCCTGTAGAGCAACCCCCTCATAACGCCTCCTCCCTGAAGCTAGACAAACCTATGATCTTGGCATGGTCCAAACGGACAGACCCATATACTGAGCAGAAGAGAGAGCGAAAGTGTGTTTGTGTCTGTGTTGGGGAGAGGGAGAGAGAGAGTGAGTGTGTGTGTTGTGGAGTGAGAAAGAGTGAATGTGAGAGAGGAAACAGAATAAGGAGCCAGGACAGAAAATGGAACGTATTGACAATACTGTTCATCTGGATTGAGTCAAAGGTGCCATTGATAATCATAAGCCTTCACTCTGTCAGGTTGACTGTTTAGCCTTTCACATTCAATTTAGTCTGTTAATTTTGGGCACACAAATAAAATCTACCTGCAGTAACACAGTAGCAGTACATTGGAAAGAAACAGCTGTTTTGACCAAGCCACTACTGTACAAATAAGTCCCACCAATCCAATGGTTCAGAAGCAAGGGAGGAAGAGGGAGGTGAGTCAGAGTCAGATTCATTTTTTATAATCAGTTACATTTGTGGAGTTTAGATACAGGACCCTGGAAGTCCATTTGCAAAGAATAAAATAATAATAATAATAATAAATAAATAAATTAGACCAACTCCAAATTTTATTGTTACTGTAAATGTAGCTCAAAATCAGGCCCGAAGCCTGATTATTCAAAATTGCATAATACAAACATTAGGCCTTCATACAGCCCTTAGCTGTGTTTGAGCTAAGTTTATTTAGCTTACTGCAAAGTAATAGTGGAACTCAACATCATATTAACACCCACATATTGACATCTCCAACATCTCCTTTAGCTTGCTGCGTTGATAAATTGTGTTATCCAAGAGACGTTGTTTATTTCTTCAGTCTTTTGTAGGATAAATAGGTATCAGTAACTAGATAGGTCATCATTTATACATTTACACATATACCTTATATATTGTTTATTATCAGATCTAACTTTTAAATGTTTCAACAGCCTATCATCCAGCACTATTAACACTTCACTTTAGAGTACCTCCACAGCAGACAAATATTTACAATCAAGAATAAAATGAAAATATGAGTTTATTGTAAAAAAAAATGTTGTTTAAGTTGCTTCATAATATCCTGTCTGCTGTTTAAACTTGACTTTAGTTCAGTGGTGATCCATAAACTTCAACTTCACAGAGGGTAAGGTACTCTGCACGTCCTGGAATCACAACAGTAACATAGCGTCCCTCCATGCCATTACACTCAAACGTCTCAGAGAACCCAGCAGGAATAGAGGTAATCACGGCACACCTGAAAAAGATGTGGTTTAAAGTGACTTTTATAACATTATACAGGGTCATTGTGTTATGGCCTAAACTACCTGGTACTATTTTGTTGTTGGTCTTGACCTGGTATTGGTTTCATGACACTCGAGACTGGTTTGGATTGGTGTCAAGTGAAATTCTTTTACCTGGGATTGTTGATACCGTTGCTCTCCAAAGAATCCCCTATTCGGATTTCAGCCCCATTTAGTCTACTAGGAACACTATCCACAGTGTTGGTGATAATCACAGAGAAGATTTTATATTTTTCGAGCAGATCCACTCTCCACCATGGGTTGAGATGAGCTTCTGTGTGAGTGCACGATCCATGACCATATATGCCATCACGATTCCCATCAATGGCATTGTAAGCAAATCCACTTCCATAAAGGTCTGACTGAGTTGCCTTTCCTTTTAAAGCCACATTCTTACCTGTACAGAAACAATCCATGAGAAACTAATATTATTCTCCATCACTATTTACACCTTGTCTCGATCAACTATGAACAGGTGATTATCAGACATGCATTCATATTACATATGTATCAAATTCTGACAGGACACCCCTCGACCTATTCTGTCTAACTATAAATACAAGCCAGTGAGCCTCAGTTTCACATATTTTGTGTATTCTGTGCTGCAAAATATGGGGGAAGAGAGAATGGAGAAATATGGTGGAAGAAAATGCTTACCATCCGGAGCTGGATAGCCATACACCTCAACCTCACAAAGTGTCAAAACCTTGCTGCTTCCAGGCAAGAAAACGTTAACATAACGTCCCTGTACCCCATTATCCCATCTGAAGCTAAGGGATTGTCCAGGTGGGATGGAGGATATAACTCCTGCCCTGGAAAAAGTATAGTATAAGTATACTGTACATTCCCTTTTCTGTTACACAAGCTCTAGGACTAAGAAAAATGCACAGCACCCTGCAACAGCATGAAGGGCATTAGGGGCAATAACCAAGTATAAAAAAGTTTGGGAAATGAACCTGGGTCCACTGATTGTCACTGCTGGTCATTGTTCCACCACCATTCCTTCCCTATTACTGTCTAGGTATGTCACTCTTGGTGACAATTGGTTGTCACTCTAAAGCAGAGCAAGTCTGAGAATAGATAGGTCCGCCTTTAAAAATATGGCTGCTCAAATAAGGTAGAATGGACAAGTAGGATATCATTTTTTCCCTGAAGAACATGGAGTCTACAGCTAATTTTTTTGCACCAGTCATGCTGTTTTTTGGTCGAGGCATTTGCACCTCTTAAGCTGAAAAGTGAAGTAAGAGTTAGTGTTGTCAAATGTATGTCATGTATTTGGCATAACTATATGGAACAAATAGACATATAATTGTTTTGGTAATTGATTGACTGATTGGAAAGTTAATTTGACTTATTTTATAGGACATAAGACATTCATAATTTTACAACATGATGAAGTCATGTCCTCAACTGGCCTATTCAAAATATTTTATGTTGCTTCACTTTGTGCAAACATTAGTTACTTTCTGTAAAGAAAAAACTATTAAGCATGTCATGAATCATTCCTAGCCACTTTTTTGGGACATTGGTTTCAGCCCCCTTACTGACATAGCCCTCTGTCAGTTTGTGCTTTATCCATTGAGTCCTTTGACAGAAGAGCCTAAGCCTTGGGTGGGATGGTTACCTAACGTAGTGGTGTATAGAGAAATATGATATACAGCAGGGTGGGGCAAAACACTGCAAAACATTAAAATACATCATTACGTCTTCAAAAATGCATCAAAAGTCCTTTATTATTATTATTATTATTAGCATTACTAATATTAGTATTAATAATGCACCTGAAATTATACCCATCACAAAATATTTAAAAACTGAACCCGTTTTAAAACTCACAGTGGATTGCTATTGCCATTGTTATGCAAGGAGTTGCCGATATGAATCTCAGCCCCATTGAGTCTTTCTGGGCAGCAGTCTCCTCTGTTGGTGATGATGACTGAGGTGATAATGTATCGGCTTAGCAGATCGACCCTCCACCATGGGTTGAGATGAGCTTCTGTGTGAGTGCACGATCCATGACCATATATGCCATCACGATTACCATCAATGGCATTGTAAGCAAATCCATTTCCAAAAAGGTCTGACTGAGTTGTTTTTCCTTTTAAAGCCACATTCTCACCTGCACAGAAACAATCCATGAGAAACTAATATTATTCTCCATCACTATTTACACCTTGTCTCGATCAACTATGAACAGGTGATTATCAGACATGCATTCATATTACATATGTATCAAATTCTGTCCTGACAGGACACCCCTCGACCTATTCTGTCTAACTATAAATACAAGCCAGTGAGCCTCAGCATCAGTTTCACATATTTTGTGTAATGTGATGATGACTGAGGTGATAATGTATCGGCTCAGCAGATCAGCCCTCCACCAAGGGGCAGTTTGCGAATCAGTGGCGGTGCAGGACCCATGATGATAATGTGGGTCATAATTTCCATCAATGGCATTGTTGGCATCACCCTCCTGTCCCCACGGGTCTTGAATTAGGTCTGACTGAGTGGCTCTTCTATACAATGCCAAATTTTGCAAATTTTTTTTTAATGAAATTCAACAAGATTATTGTTTAACTGCATTGGATTAACAACTATTCATGTTTTTGTATGAGCAGCGGTGCAGAATATGTAACAATATAGTTGTAAATTTAGCAAACCCACACAAACTGCTCCTCTGCACATGAAACCTGGTGTACTTGTCGCCATACTTGGCCAGGAAAGAAGACCACGGGGGTGACAACTTTCACATTAGTTGATTATGTCTAAAGACAAGGATAACAACCTGAGAGACCCTGGCTCATCTCAGAAACCTATTTCAGAATCAGAATAAAGGGGGATGGGATCAAGATATTATCTTGATATGTGGATATGTCTATATGCCAGTAACTGGGAATAACTCACAGCTGAGAGAGTGTGGGTAGTCGGGCACAACTTTACTGAGGAGAATGAGCTGGGAGGTGAATACATGTAGGAAGAAGCAAGGGGGCGCGCGTGCTTCACAGTAGACTAACAATAACCAGGCAGTAAACTGGCATGACCACTGTTCCTCCCCACACCCACCCCTAAACAGAATGAACACAGCATTGCAACCCATCTAGACAGGCAACCAAAATGCCCGCACAGACTAAAGATTACGCACAACAGCATAGACAAAAGGCAAAGGCAAAACATAGACACATAACGTACCAACGCAGAACATATCAACACTGCTAGAAAAACACAACATAGCATGATACAAAAAATAGGATATGTGAAGGGTCCATCACAAGTCCAAGACATAGTCACTGAGGTGAGACGGCTGACGACATAGCCGGGTGCCACGTCTGGGTGAGGAGGGCGCACTGTCAGGGTCAGTGCAGGAGGACTCAGAGCCCTCTGGTGGGACACATGGCATGGCACTGGCAGAGGGTGATTGCCATCCCGGACCAGGGCAGGACCCACTGGGCCCAGCAGGGGCGAGCACCGACGCTATCTCCGGGGGAATAGCAGGTGCCAAGGGAGGCACCACCTGGGGTGCCTTCGGGGGTAAAGGAAAGTCGTCATCAGATGCCATCCTCAGAGGGACGGCTGGCGCCAAGGCTGGCAACTGGGACCTTGTAGTAGGGGTGGGCGATATAGTCTAAAATTTATATTGCGATATATTTTGAACCATAGACGGTAGATGATATATATCACGGTATACTTTGGTATGTAACTTAATGGTTACCATAGCATAAAGTCAATATGTACAAAAGTTGTTTAGTCATCGTTCGGAGGTTATATTGGACTCTCAAATTCACACAGAAGTAAACTGGTAAGGTGCATTTGTGTCAGGCAGTAGCTGTTCAATTTATAGGCTCTTACAGTTTCGTTGTAAGAATGAAAAGGTACTATCAATAAGGTGAAGCTACAGGTCAACATTTTTTAACATGGTTGTGGAAACGCAATGAGCCTATCACGGTATGGCGATATGACCCAAAATCTCTATCATTGGCAAAATTCATATTGCATACAGTATATATCGTCTATATTGCCCACCCCTACCTTGTAGCAGTCCGTCGACTTGACCCGGTAGGTGAAGTCTCTGAGTTGCGATCCTGCAAACTTGCACAGGCCACACCAGAGACCCTCAACAGACATGACAAGGTATCTGTCACGGCTGCATGCCTTTTTGCGGTCGGCACGGAGGTAGACAAGGTCACCCAACTCAAGCAAAGAGGGGACCAGGGCCTTCCCATGAGGGGACTTGGATTTCTCGCTGTGAGTGTGGTTCCTCACCCTCCCCTCGTGCTGCACACGTATGAGTTCCTCGTCGACGAGGGGCAGCTGGGTGGAGGTGAACTGGTCTCTTTGTGTCCACATCTCCCGGGCAGATAGACCGCGGGACCGCAGCCTGGAGTTGAGGCAAGCAGTTGCAACTGCTAGAAGTCTAGGCGATATGGGGCCACCGCGAGGCTGCTGTCGCAGCAATTCCTCCCCCAACTCTTGCACGGCCTTTTCGGCAACAGGATTTTTGTTTGGGTTCTTCGCCCGTCCCAGCTCCAGTGAGATTCTGTGTTGTGCGAGGAGAGGGTCAGAAGCCAGGGCTTTGAATGCAGGGGCTGGATCGGTTCGTATCACGGCAAATGGACCATCAAGGGGCCGTAGCTCCACACAGAGCCTGATGAATCCATCCCGCAGGGTTTGCCTACCCTCATCGTCCACCAGCATCGATACGGTGTAGGACGTCACACACTCTCGTACTACCAGCACCAGTTGGCGTGCACGTTTCATGACATCAGCAGGAAAGGCGACGCCAAACGCAGAGGAGGGTGCAGATGACGACCTGAGGTGTATGACGGAGAGCCGCACAAGAATGACAGCCCTCAGTAACACGGAGGATGGCCTTGTCAAGGTCAAAAGTACCTGCCAATCGTCTTTTTGAGCTGGTTGGCGGAGGGATGGCTGAGCTGTAAGCAAAGCAGTCACAAGACCATCCAGGACCTGTCTGGGAACAATTATGCACTCCCGGCATGGAGTGAGGGGTTCCTCGTGCCTCACGATGAGTAAGCCGTCACTAGCAATAGATGCTACGCTGAGGTACCTTTTGACATCCTTGATGTTCGTAATTTCCTTCGAAGGTCGGGTGCCCAGGGCATTCAGACTGGAACAATCACCACGCCGATCTGCTCGTGAATGGCAGTCTTGCACGACCCGCCAGGATGTCGTCACCGGACAGCAGCCTGACGACTGAGTCTTGGGTGCGTTGTACAAAGGTGCACACTTGGCACGCCATGTCAGTGCAGTCAAGAGGTTATAGCTAGCAAAGTCGGATGGAAGGATGGCCGCACCAGCCACATCTCGTATCGATACTTGGAATCTGCTCGCTGTGGAGAGGAAGGTAGACACACAAGGACTTGCAGAGATCTTGCCCGTGCACAGCTTCTCGTAGGCCTGCACACACAGCTTGCTGTCAGTGAGGACGCATGCTTTGTTTGTCGACTGAATAATTTAGGGGCAGGGCAACCATATCGACTGATGGTCACATAACTTGGTGCTAAAGAAACCAGCAAGTGAGAGCTTGTTGTCGCACATCACATAAAATGTGGCAGCTATGCCAGGTCTCCTGACGCCATCATCAGAAACGGCCGGATGAGAGGCATTCCTTCACCTTACTGAAGGCACAGTGCAGCTCTTCAGTCCACTCAATGTTTTCCTGCGACGCCAGGCATGCCCATTGCTGAATGTGCATAGACATGCGACAGTGTTATCTGGTAGAATGCGTTTGTCAAGTCTGTGGCAATGAGGTGTCTTCATTGAGCAACTAGAAGGAGGGTACCGTCGACGTCGGGCATGAGGGATGGTTGGGGTTTCGAGTAATGGCCGACATCAGCAAACGCTGTCACTAAACGATACCCACCCCTCTGCTTTCTGACCAAGAAGGAGGGGTTGAGGTATTCCACCAAAACACCTACGTCCTCAGGGCGACGGCCCAGATGCTCCAGCTTGTCAAACTTTTGTTGTAGCTCAGTAAGTTTGTCTCTGCTATACAAGGGTAAGCGACCTTTACGTTGAGGTGGCTCGACTGGGCCCATATTCCTAGAATGGGCCCACGGCGCCGTTGTAGCCAGGGTAGCAGGGTTGAACACCTCGTCATATTGGTCCAGCAAGGAGTGGAACCTATCCTTAAAGTGCTACTTCAAGGTTGACCACTACTGTGGATAAATAGGTACATAAAGCACTCAATATATGTTTTTACATTTTGAAATGAGTTTTTCATTCGAATTCGATGATGACGTAATGTTGGGTATACTTGGAGGAAGGTGGCAGTAAAACAGTGGCAAGCAACTGGGATGGGGAAGAGGTTTCAAGAACCTCCAACATCTCATATGATGGCCCACAGCCATACAACTTTTAAACAGTCCGACATGAGCTTCTAAATGAGGAATTGGCAAGAATTGGTGGCCGTTAAAGCCAGTTAAATGCGTCGACAGATGAACGAGTGGAGAGTTGCGACAAGCATTGAAGGTAGCCTTGCTCCAAAAGGTTCACTTCTTACCCAAATGTTATTGTCTGCTGTGTAAACTGGTGTAATGGGTTAAATATTCCACTTGCCATTGGTTATATGGAAGCTGATTTATTTGTTCAGTGTAGGCTACGTCCACTACTGACTAGTGAAGATATTTTCTCTGATATGAACCAGTCTACAGTAGCCTGTGGTAAATTGAAGTAGCCTTCAATGAACTCCACCTAAATAGTTGAATAACTATTTTTATTAAAAAGTTATTCATTTTACAGAGAGTTTTGTGCAAGTGGAGTGTTCATATTTAATTAGATGCTTTAGACATTGTTATCGTTTTATCATTTGCTGTTTGGTATGATGATGTTATTGCTAATCTGGTAGACCAGCTAACTACAGCATTGATGAAGGCTAAACCGGGGCAGTGAAAGAGACGTCATCTTTCTGTTTAGCTACTTGGGAAGTACCCACAGAGCCGTGAGACATTTATGAATCCTGTTGTTATTAGGTACATGTGTTTATATTCTCTTATTTGAAAAGAAACAATTACCAGTCTGTGGTAGCTACTTTTCACGCTACTTTGGAACTAAAGTTATCCACGAAGCTGTGAGATTACTAATAAACGGCTTAGAGCCAAAAGGAGTAATGACTGCATGTGTTTATTACACAACACAAAAGTGAGATAATGCAACCGCTCAACTGACAATGTTTTCACAATGTAATTTTGATAAATTTTGGTAACTAAGTACTTCTACGTTTTGATGGTAGCCTAGCTGTAAAATCTTAGCCGAGTCCTGAGACAGTACAGTATGCTTATGCATTGCAAACGTTGACCCCGCAGAGGCTGGCAATGTCTTCAAAATGTGTTGTGAGTGTGATTTTGATAACTACTTTTCGTGATTGTCATAAACACCGCTATATGTGGATAGATCTGTGATATGTGGCTATTTTAATACTTAGGCCTAAAATGCAACTTCTAATGTTGTCGGATTTCAGTGCGGTAGACTCAATAATAGGCTATAAATTCACAAATCACGATGAACATAAGGCTTCATGATTTAAGTCTCTAAATGACTACTACGAAGAGTAGGCCTACTATTCATTGGAATGCCAAATCCCTAACCACAAATTATCCAGAAAAAACTTTTAGCCTATAAGGTCTTACACGCCTATGTCACACGATGAGCGACACTCCGGGCAACATTTGAAATGGTAATAGAAAAATAACCAGTTTTTACATTTGGGATTATTAGATATTGTATTTGTTTGTTTGTTTGAGTACCTTTGTTAAGCAAAAAAACAGTAAATGACCCAAAATTCGTTTTCCGATTTCGGTTTCAGAGACGAAAGTCCAATGAACGCAAGGTATACAGACCCGATAGGATCAAGATATTATGTTTTTATGTCAAACATATATCAAGATATGTTTTTGTGGATATGTGTAAATGTAAACTAGATTATAGAATGATATTAAGTGCAATGAAAATAAAGGAATCATACAGAACAATCTTATTGAGGACCTGGCTGTGCACACAATGCTCAGATTACCATATAGTAGGTCAGGTGGACTATGTGAGTTGAGGTCATTAACTGGAGAGGGGGATAAACTGTACTTGTGAAGGTTCTGGTCATCATGGACAAACAGCTAGCACGATAGACTGTGCTAAACAGAAGAGACTTTGCCGTTGTTTACCTTGAGGTCGTCCCAAAACTGCTAATGACGACACATAAAAACAGATAACCAGGGGCAGCATTCCCATTCTGGATAAAATAAAAAAAAAGAATCTGTAAATTGTCATCAATTGCTAAAGTAAAAAACAACAGGAAAAGGCACAGCAATGACAATTAGCATTTAAGATCGAGTGTAATGTCACATACTATTGAATTGTAGTATTGTATAGAGAAAATTGTTAGATGTGTCCACCAGAAAATGCAACTCAAATGTATGCAGGATTTACATTAGCCATGATAGTACAAATTCTGTCATACCTTGCAAGGTTGTGATTTTTAGATGTATTTGAGACCTGTTGCTTTCTTGAGAAGTGTCTCGTGAGGCTTTCAAAACAAATACAGAACATGCATCTGTTCAAAACAGTATTAACAGCATACATTTGTTATCCATTAACAACTGCTTGTAAAGTTAGGCTGCTTATCAAAGGGCTCGTCTGAAATGATTGGCTGCCAATGCATTCTGGACACCGTATGTTTACCATATGGTACTAAAACCTTGCAGGATCATGAAAACTTATGCCAGATCAGATGCGGCTGAAAGAAAAAGAGGGGAAAAAACAGCAAAATGATGGCGATAAGGAATAAAGGCAGCCTGATTTTTATTGATCTTAGCAACAGTTTGACCTTGTCTCAGATAACCGTTATTGCGAGGGCAATAAGGAAATATTTTGTTTTTCTGCTGTTGTTCAGTAACCCAATACACCAGATATGTAACTCACACAAAGGAAGAGGAAAGAAATTTTATGATATTTACCCTCCATCATCGTGCACGACCAGAAATCACTGCTGACAGACAGTATCCTGTAATGTGCGCCAACGAGAACCCGCATGAACATGTGACGAGAACTCGCATGAACAATGTGACGCGCAGACGTAACCCCGCCCCAAGGCGAAATACCCTATTTTGTCATAGTCCTGTCTGTCCATGTGCTCTTTAGTTTATCCCTACTGTGTTCCCAGCTCCGCCCCTCACCTGCTCCTTGTCTCCTTCCCTCATTAGTCTCGTCATTCCCTGCTTAGTTTCAGCTGTGTCTTGTCTTCTAGTTTGCCCCTGTGTATTTAAACCCCTGTTTCTGTTCAGTCCTTTGTTTGTCATTGTCGTGCTTACCCTGTTCTGTGTTGCCTCTCCTGAAAGTAAGTTTACTCCCTTGTTCCTGTGTTGTCTGAATAAATCCTGTGTCCTTGTGAAAGACCCAGGCGCAAACAGGTTATCTAGTAAACTTGTGACAGTTACAGCCACTAAGCTGTTGCTCAGTGGTTGCAGCAGAGATGGTTGATGAAGCCAAGTGAACGATGAGTGGATATAGTCTATGGTGGAACGCAGATCCCAGAGACACTGTAAATATAAAATGTACAATATGGAAACAAACTTCTCAGAGATGGCCAGCATTGCAGCAAGTGCCCTTGTTTTGATGGAGCAATCCCCTCGCAACGCATCCCTGAAGCCAGACAGACCTTTGATCTCTAGCATTTACACAGTTCTGACTCAGTACATTGGAAAGAAACATCTGTTTGGCCCAGGCTATAAAACAATTCCCACCATCCATACAGGTTACGAGGCATGGGATTACTCTCTCACTCTCTCTGGGACTATTGAGATATATTAGATGAAATAAGATGAAAACATATTTGTTACAAAATGACTATAATCAGTTTGTGTGGCTGACTTGCTATAAAACATAAAGCTTTGTGTTTTTGTTTGTGTGTGTGTGTCCATAATGTTGCTCTGTCTGCCACATTCCTTTAATGACGCGTGCACTGTCAAAACATCTCCATTTTGTTGAAGTTTTCGCCAAACTTGTAATTGTTGCCCAACTGTGCTATGTGATCCCCCACAGTCATACACAGTGGGAACATATATTCAATCACCCCCGCGGAGAAGTCAGACACACTGCGGCATCTTGGTGCACAGCAGCACAGTTGAAGTTTAGAGGTAGCCCAACTACACAAACTTTCCAGGATTGTCACACATTAAACAAAAGAACCTGCTGTGAGTATGAGGCTTTTCAGCACCCCAACTCACGTTAAGAAGGGGAGTGTCAAGAGGACGTGTAGTACAATAATAATAACTGAGGACAACCGAACTTAAGTGAAATAGCAGGTGAAGATTTATTTACAGGTGCATCCGTGCAGAGAAGAGCAAACAAACAAAAAAGACTTGACTAAAGAAAACAAAACCGGCCTTTGTAGGCAATACAAGCTTTCCAACCACAGCCTCACAGCAAGCTGACGCAGCCACACTGCCACTCCATACAATCTCCTCATCCATACTGACCATGCCCCTTAAATAGGCCCACCAATTATTCAATAATTGGGCAAGCCCAACTAAACAGGGAAGCATAGTGCAATTACATTATATAATAAGGCCACACCAATAAAATTCGTTGGTTCTCGGATTCGCCGCTTGAAAAAAATGCAAAATGAAATAAAAATAAAATTGAATTCGAACTCACACGAACATAAAAAACACTGTGGCTGATAGCTGAATACTGAAAAAAAGCATGCTGCGTTCACGTGACGTCGAAAACCAATCAAATTGCGCCTTTCACTTCAGAGCGCAAGAGACAAGAGACATGATATGAGGAAAGATGCCGGTGGATCCTGCTAGGCCAGTGTTTGCAATTATTAAAATATTTGATCAGAAGAGAAAAACATTTGACAAGTGCATTGAAATTAAAGAGGATGAGAACTGCGCAGTTGTACTCACGGTGCCGAGAGCAGTCTGCTTGTGCAACTCTGTGGAGGCGAGTTTGATATTTCATTGATTGAGAGGCGAAAAAAACCCATTCAACGTGTTTCGCCATCAAAATCAATCAATAAATAAATTAATAGCATGTGCCTACACACTCACATCCTCGCGCGCGCACAGACACACGCTTCTTCATGCAAAAAAATGGTCTCTTTTCTAGATTCACGTGACTGCACGTTGATGAATATTTATCTCCTTTACGCTGATCACGAAGTTTTAGTCACTATCTAATTGCTGGTGAATCAATGTGATTTTGACGTTCTAATGCCCTGTGATGAACTGTGACAAAATGAGTTTAAACGTAGGCTACCAACTATGTCATACCTCAATTCCACAGACAGCTTGCTTGGTGCTTAGATTTTCAAACTCTTAAATAAATAACAAATCGTCAAACCTTTACATAATATAGAATGACAGAATTATGAATTTGTACATTGCCTAAAACCTTCATGACAAAAAGTGTGCTGTGAGGTGTGAAAGTTAAGTTTATAAATTAGGCCACATTTAGTTTTTCCTTAACACATGAGTAAATGTCTTTAATGAACATTAACTGTGAATGTGCTAATTTATCTTCAGAACATTTTTTTATTTTTATTTTTATTTCAATTCAATTTTCAATTCAATTTTATTTATATAGCGCATTTTTACAAAAGGCATGTCACAAAGCGCTTAACACAAGAGGCCCAATGAGCAACAGGGGCAAGGAAAAACTCCCTCGCAGCGTTTTTTGTTTTTACTTGTTATGGTAGAGGAAGAAACCTTGGGCAGTTCCGACGGCTCAAGGGGCTAACCCAACTGCCTAGGGCAGGTTTTCAGTCTCTTAGATGGTGAGTAGTCCACTATTATTCCATTAGATACATATTACAAGAAAATTTTGGTAAATAAAGTACAGTAATATAGGAGTCCCATTAGAATCCCAGGATATAGTCCCATGTCATTAGGCGCAGTCAAGCCAGGGGCCAGCTAGAGGCTGTAACAATCATGTCAGGGTCATCTGTGAGCTGAAGGCAGACCGCCCAGGAAGCCAGAGATGCAGGATCAGGCAGTGGAGGGCAGGGGTGACCCTCAGCAGGGAGGCAGTGGCATGGACAGTGGAGTGGGTTGAGGACCATTCAGGAGTGCCGGATCACGTTGGAAGAAGGTCCCAGGAGAACCCAGGAGGTGCAGGCGCAGGCAGTGGAAGGCAGTGATGACTCACGGCAGGGTGGTAAAGGCATGGAAAATCAGAGAGGAGATGAGTTAGAACAGTCTCCATCAGATTTCAGAGAATGTGAGTTATATTGCATGTGAAACCATATACAGATGTTGGCTAAGTGAAGAGAGAGAAGTAAGTGGAGAGGAAAAGAGAGGAGGAGAAGGACAGAGTGAAAATTGTACGGCTTAACAGATGGGTGGATTGTGGCGGCATTAAACTATAGCAGCATAACTAAGGTATGATGTATAACAAGCCAACACCACCAAAGGAAATGGTCAGTGGCCACCAAGCCCTGGACAGGAGCTTACAGCAGAGGCAGTCCTTTCCAATAAAACCCTGAGGAGATGTGGCTTACCATACACCATCCCTAACTAAAGGGGTCAGTAAATAGAAAGGTTTTGAGTCTAGACTTAAAGGTGTTGAGAGTGTCCGCTTGACGAATGTTAGAAGGGAGTTTGTTCCACAGGACAGGCGCACGATGGCAGAAAGCTCTTCCGCCCATTGTTGATTTTGATATTCTAGGAATTACTAGGAGACCAGCATTCTGTGACCTTAGGGGTCTAGAAGGGTGGTAGGGAACAAGTAAGTCTTTAATATATGCTGGAGCAAGGCCATTAAGGGCTTTATATGTTAGGAGAAGTATTTTAAAATCAATTCGGCTTTTAACAGGAAGCCAATGTAAGGAAGCAAGGACAGGTGTGATATGTTCATATTTTTTTGTCCTTGTGAGTGCTCGTGCTGCAGCATTTTGTATTAGTTGAAGGTTTTTGATGCAGCTAGTACCACATCCAGAGAACAGTGCATTGCAATAGTCAAGTCTGGAGGTAACAAATGCATGTATTAGTTTTTCTGCATCCTCAAAAGAAAGGAATTTTCTGACCTTAGCAATGTTGCGTAAATGAAAGAATGAGGTTTTGGAGATATGCTTTACATGACTATTTAAAGAGAGGTCTTGATCAATATACACCCCAAAGGTTCTTGACCTTTGTGTTAGGTGTGAGTGAAAGGTCACTAAGTAAGCTCTGATGATGGGGTAAAGTGTTGGTCAGGTTTTTAGGGCCAATCAACATGACTTCAGTCTTATCAGAGTTTAAGCAAAGGAAATTATTAGTCATCCAGTTTTTGATGTCACTGAGGCAGGCAACAAGTTTTGTTACTGGCGTACAATCATTAGGCTTCATTGAAAGGTATAGTTGGGTATCATCTGCGTAAGAGTGGAAGGTAATGCCATGTTTTCTAATAACAGATCCCAAAGGTAGCATGTAAAGGGAGAATAGCAGAGGTCCCAGTACTGATCCTTGGGGCACACCATACTTGACTTCAGTGTGGCATGATGCTTCATTATGTGCATGTACAAACTGGTAACGTCCAGTAAGGTATGACCTGAGCCAGGCTAATGCAGAATCTTTGATGCCAATCATATGCTCGCTCGCTCCATATCTTTCCTGAAAAAATCTGAGAACCAACTAATTTTATTGGTGTGGCCTAACAGTATAAAATAAAATTCACGTTCACTATGTGACATCACCACCCCCTGTCCCAGCAAACGCCTTTCCACTGTCCCGGGACAATGGGATAAGACCCTGGTTCCAATGCGGAAGGCATTTCCCCACGGACCAGTTTGCTGAAATCTGCTGTGGTGCTTTCTTAATGTTAACTTACCGAACTATATCAGTTGCGAGTAAACTGGGTTTTGAACAGACACCGCCATTATGGCGCGTATGTGTTGCATCTTGGGAAATGTAGTGTAGCTATCAGCGTGATTCGGTGTGTGAAACGCTACTACAGAAACTCCGTGTGATCAGACTATCCTTTTCACATTTCCTTCCCCTTCTGAAGTCTCGCCACTAGGGTGGCGTGACAGGAAGTCTGCAACAGGGTTCAGTTTCCCTGCCCTGTACTTGATCTGAAACCTGAAAGGCTGCAATGACAAAAAACATCGTGTAATGCGTGCATTTGAGTCTTTTATTTCATGCAATGCCCTGTTGGTCAGTTTCAAGTATAAAGTCTCTTCCCAACAGATAATATTTAAAAATCTCTAGAGCCCATTTCACAGCCAAGCACTCAAGCTCTATACTTGCTTAAGGGTCTTAGAAAGAAAAGCAGTGCCCTGATCTGTAATGATCTCGTGGAATGCCTACCCTAGAGATTAGCTGAAGCAAAGCACGGGCAACATTCCTAGCTGTGTTTTTACGCAAGGGGAAGGCCTCAGGGTAGTGGGTCGCATAATCACACACAACAAGGAAAAATCGGTGTCCTGACTTTGTCCTTTCCAAAGGGCCAACTATGTCCATCCCTATTCTATGGAAAGGGACACCAATAATGGGAAGTGGATGCAGAGGGGCAGGTCTAACTTTATGACTACTGGTTAGCTGACAGATGGGGCATGACTTGCAGTATCTCTGCACATCGCTATATGGGCCTGGCCAATAGAACCGCCTTGCTATCCTCTTAAGGGTCTTGACATTACCCAGATGCCCTGCCAAGGAGATATCATGACCAAGGGCCAACACCTTTTCCCTTAAACACTTTGGGACTACTACCTGCTCAATACTGTCCCCTTCAGGTTGGTGGAACAACAAGCCCTCCCGAATAAAATAATGCTCCCCAGTTAAAGCTGTGGGCACCCCAGTCTTTTCCCCATCAACAACTGTGACTTTGCTGAAAGGCTCCTTCAAAGACTCATCTTTCTTCTGCAGGTTGCTAAGATTACTAGGAGGCTCCCACAACTCATCTTTGCCAACCTCAGGAACTGGCACCTGCTTTCCCATCTTTTGCACTGTCCCTTGCAGTTTTCCCTTCTCCTCTGGCTGCGGCTCTTATGTGGCTTAACACATTCAGGTGTGTCTAGGTCAACATGTTTAAAAGGCATGATATCACAAAGTGACCTGGCTGTAACATCGTCCAGAACCTCCCTTTGCTGAGCGCTGGCCTGGGACCGAGGTACCACCATATTCACTGGTCTGACAGACTGGACAAGCTCAGGCAAGATTATCACATCCTGCCCAAACACTACAGGACAGCTTAGTCCCTTTACTACCTGGGCCTACCTGAGCTATGGGAGGAAAAATGTAGGTCTGAGTGTCCGGCGTCCTATTCTGTCCAGACCCCCTAGGACCAACTCCACCACTGGATCCCCTAGACTTACCTCCCCCTGAAGGTCGGGTGAAGGTCTGACCCCAAAAAGTCTTTGGCCCCCGGCGTGCAGCCTGTGGCTGGGCAGTGCTCCTTCACCCAGACATGCACCTCAGGAGCTAGCGTACGCAGGTACTGTTCCAGGATAAGGATCTCCCCGACCTCCTCCATGGTCTTCCCTGCTGGCTTAATCCATTTCCTGTAGAGGTCCCTCAGGCGGTTGTACAGCTCTCGTGACGTCTCTCCTTGCTTGATCTCTGGATTGCGGAACTGCTGCCTGTAGATCTCCTCATTTATTTCATATTTGGCAAGGATTGGCAAGGATCTTTCACCCGGTCATCGTCCATGGCCTCAAAACTGTCCATGGCCACATAAGCTGCTCTGGCAAGCCCCGTGAGATATGGCACCAGGGAGACCCAGTTAGTTCTCGGCCATCTATAGGCAATGGCCAGTCTCTCTAAAGTGGCGAGATATTGCTCAATATCATCCCCTTCTTCCAAAGTTGGCACTGCTGCCCAGTGTTGTACCTGAACGCGTTCATTGAACGAAAGTTCATGAACTCATTCATAATTTTGGTGAACTTGAATTGAACGTACTGTGTTACTCCCTGATAAACGATACTGTGAACGTGTTCATTCTGGTGTCTGTGAACGGCACGTTCACTCTTTCTTATGTTTGTTATTAAGTGTCCATTTCTATAAAGCCTATCAGGCGAAAAACATACCGTTTAGTCCTGTAGTCAAAGGTTACGTGTGCACCGAAGTTGCGTGGAGCCCGAGAGCAATATTGCACAAGAGCATTGCAGATCCAATTTGGCAACGACAGCCTCCTCCAGTGTCGCGTCGCATGCGTCATCAAAACATAAAGCAGTATGGAGAAGGACTCTCAACCATCACGCATTGGACATGAGGAGACTCAAGTCAAAACTTTATCTCGGTCTGCGTGCTTTGCCAATTCGTACGGTAAGGAATTGAGCTGCAAACAATATGTAAATACGGACGGCATTGCTCTCAATGCGCAATCTTCAGTGGAATGCTTGGGACTGAGGCTACTGTCTGCAAAGTGCAAAACGCAAACGTGTTAATGTCAATAACTTCACTCCCAATGAGTAAAGAGCCACCAAAGTCACCAAAGCCTGTTAGAATGTAATCAGGGCCATATTACACCTCTTTGGCGAAATGTATGCTACCTTAAACCTATATTTTAATTTTTTTTTAATTTATTACAAATTACATTCAATAAACTTATCAACTGTACCAGCAAAATCAAAACACACAATAGCCTCATTCTGGTCGTAGTAGACTATTTACTTTGGTGAAAAACTTTGCTCCAATAAATTTGTAGTGCCACCAAACCTACAGTAATGTTAGGGTGGGAAAATGTGGCTTAGTCTATTGTTAAAGGGACTCAATTCAATAAATATCTCACTATAATCTAGTTGCACCAAAATCACTCTACACATACAATTTAATACCTTTCTTATACTATAAATTGTCCCACTAAAAAATATCAATAATTAATTACAGTTACCATCTATAGTAGTATTCTGTGCAAACTTGCCCATTGGCTTTGAAAAATAAAATCTGCACTTCAGTCACATCCTCAGCTAACCTGAACAACAAACAAGTATTAAAACAATGGGGAAGGCTCTGCCTTCAATGTTAATGTAAACCCTGGTTAGACAAGAATTAAAAATTGGATATGAAGATATGACAGTTTCAGTGTTAAACTAAATAATTGCCGCCTGAGGCCGAAAAATCATAGTTCGCAACATACTGAAAAAAGAACTTAAATAGTTCATTTTTTGGAGCTGTGAACTTAGTTCATTTTTTAAAATTATGAACTATGAACTGAACTAGTTCATATTAAAATTTGTGAACTATGAACTGAAGTACGTGAACTTTCCCAACACTGCTGCTGCCCTGGTCCAGGCAACTGGGGTCAGTGCTGCTGGGCCTGGGGCTATATGGTGAGGCCGATGGCCCTGGACCAAGATACGACCCGGCTGGATGACCCGCTGGACTCAGTGTGGCTTCAGGTGGTGCTGCAGGACCCGGTGCAGCAACTGGTGGCTGCTGCTGCTGCTGCCCTTTGTGTGGCTCGAGGGGGTTGCAACGGCTGCGGCTTCTGCCCGATGACGCCCCTCGTGGTCGCCCCATCACTCTGTCTCCAGCTCATCCAGATCTGCACGCTAAGCCACCTCTGCTCATGTTCCTGGGTCTTGATGGCAATCTTCAGGAGGTTGTAGAGTGATCGCAGATCCAGTCCACTTCTCCAATGGCTCCGCCCTCGGCTCCTTCGTCAGCTCCAGCCCCAGCTTTCTCCTCACCACAGTCCTCGTCCTCATCACCCGGGGGCTCTAGCATATCTGCTCTGGCCAGCCGTCGATATGCCATGGGCTGCACCTGTCGTGTTGGTGTTGGTGGTGGGGGGGGGGGTTGGGGGGGG
>JAGFZM010000043.1:12102-14602 GCA_017657215.1 Limnothrissa miodon
CCAGAATTTAAGAGACCTTTTTTGGATAGGTAAAGCCAATGGGTAACAACCTAATTCTGCCCTGACCTATTCTCTCTCTCTCTCTCTCTCTATCTCTCTCTCTCTCTCTCTCTCTCTCTCTCTATCTTTCTTTTTTATTCTGAATTTTAAATGGTTTCACTGGCATGAGGCCTTTGTGTTCTTGCTGCATTTGGAACATACAACCTAAAGCAGCAAAGGCATGCAGACACTAATGATGCAGTTCATTATAGCTCAAGCAGTCTCTCTCCGCCTGTCTAGTGCTTGCTTTCACTGTCCAGTCGTAGCCTCTCTTTGTTAATGACATTCTTTCCCTCCGTCCCTTCCTCTCGTCCCAGGCGACTGCCCCTCTGCTTCTCGTGTCTTCTCAGTGTTGTTATTCTCGTTTGTTTTTCCTCTTTTTTCTCTGATGCTGTCCTCCATTTGTGCCAACCATTCCCTCATCTCTCATCCCTCCCTCATCTCTTCCTCTCTCTCTTTTCCCTCCCCCCAACTCTATTGCTCTGTCTCTCTCTTTCTCTCTCTCTCTCTGTCTGTCTGTCTTTCTCTCTCTCTTTCTTTCTCTCTCTCTCTCTCTCTCTCTGTCTGTCTCTTTGTGCTTCACAGACTCTGGGTCTCATGTGCGATGCATCTCAGTGGTTATGAGAGCATGAAATCGCCCCAAAGCCTTCAGGCATACAGTCAGCCCTCCTCCGCGCACTACACTATACGCTACTAGACAACACTCCACAATACTCATTTAGCCTAAACATTTTATACAGTCAGCCCTCCACTGCGCACTACACTATTCTACACTACACTACACTACGCTATACTACACTACCAGACAACATTATACCCATTCGTCTAAACATTTTATACAGTGAGCTCTCCACCGTGCACTACACTATGCACAATACACAATAAAGTCAGCCCTCCCCTGTGCACTATACTAAACTACACTAGCCTACTCTAGACAACACTATACATCACTAGTCTCAACGTGTTCTCATCTTCACCGTATGATTTACACTAGACAACACTATATTCCACTCCACTGAACACTAACCAAAGAATACAGCACTTACTCGATAGATAGATAGATAGATAGATAGATAGATAGATAGATAGGTAGATACTATATCTATGCTGGAGCTGGGAACACACTCACACGCACACCATGTACCGAGCAATCTGCCCATGTGCATTATCAGAGTGCATTTCCCAGACTGGGGACGTCTCAGCTGTACTCTCCATATCGGCCCTGTGTCCTTCCCAACCTACTCACACACATGCACACACACACACCAACACACACACACACACTCTCTCTCTCTCTCTCTCACACACACACACACACACACACACATATACAGTAAACACAAACACACACGGCAGTGTGGCTTCTTGCATGCATTATGTAACAGCTTTAGAGGCTGGTGTCAATAAAGTGCCAGAGATAAGGAGAGCAGAGCAGTGAGTTGTTGCCAGAGGGCAGCAGCCTTAGTAACAGATCTCAGTCTGGCTACGGGGTTAAGGTTGACTTAAAGTTACTAGGGCCTGAGCTCTAAAGGTCAAAGGTCATAGCTGTGGGGATCGGCCCAACACAATGCAGGGTTTTGAGTCGGAATTAAGTAGGGTTATACAAGGAAGATAAAGACAAAGTCAGTCAGCCAGACGGGGAATCGAAAAAACAAAAGGAGGTTCTGATGAGTGTCAGATTTAGGTCCAGTCCAATTATGGAATCAGGCAATCTAGGTCATCAGTCTCAGAGGTCAAAGGGTAAACTTAGCCCTAGATCCACAGGTTCCCAGTGGCAGTTAGCTAAAGACTTGGGCCAATGGATAACCTCAGAGCACAGTGCAATGAAATGGGTTATTTTAGAACTGTATAGAACCTTGAAACCTAAATGTGGATTTATAGAACCATTCTAGGACTATTCTAGATTTACCTACTGTGGATTTACACGTAATCTGTGCAGACGTCAGTCGTGAGATTGACACATGCTTGAACAGAGCAGAGGAGATTACCTCAGTCCTGGTGTGTGTGTGTGTGTGTGTGTGTGTGTGTGTGTGTGTGTGTGTGCAACCAAGGTTGCAGTCAGATCTGTGAATATCCGTGTTGTTTGTTGTACTTACACAGAAATGTGTGAGAGAGAGACATTGACAGAGAGAGAGAGAGAGAGAGAGAGAGAGAGAGAGTGTAAGAGAGAGAGAGAGAGAGAACAGAGTGACAGAGATACAGATATCCAGTACACTACAGCCAAATGCCTTTAAACACCTTATAGTTATATTCAAACACAGACTGGCATACACTTGCATACACTACACAAGTCACACCAAGTTTAGATGTGAAAGTCCATTTACAGAAATCTGTTTATATAATTAAGTCCTTTTTACCTGTTATTGACAATTAAAACGCAGTTTGATACATATCCATTTTTATTCCATTAAAACAACATATTCATATAAATCAGCATATTTCTGAAAATGAATGAGAAGAG
>JAGFZM010000043.1:17102-24127 GCA_017657215.1 Limnothrissa miodon
TGCCAAAGTGAATTACCATCCAATGAAAGCAAACATATACATAGACATAGTGAATGTACTGATTGTATCTCATCCTAAAGATAAAATGGGCTGTGTCATTTGTGTGTTTTGAGAGTGTGTGTATGTGTGTGTGTGTGTGTGCGTTTTACTCTGTATATAAGAGTGTGTGTGTATTTTGAGTTTGCATTTGGTGTGGAGTAGGGGGGGATTATATGAGCAATCTAAACCTTGAAGACCATCAGGTGACTGGTCATGTGAGCTGTGTCTGTGTGTGTGTGTTTGAGAGGGAGGGAAAGAGATTTAGGAAGCATTACAAGCTCTATCCCCTTCCCAAGTTACATCAATAGCTTCATCCTCTCTGATAGAGATGACAATGCTGAGGTAGAGGTAGAGAGAGAGAGAGGGGGGGGAGAGAGAGAGAGGGAGACAGGGAGAAACAGAGTGAGAGGATACAGTGACCAAGAGAAAGAAGATAAAAAGAGAAAAGACAGAATGTTTGTGATGCAATGCAATGGCCATTTGCTTTTAGATTAGACAACACTATACGTAGAGGTAGAGAGAGAGAGGGAGAGAGAGAGAGAGAGAGAGAGAGGGGGAGAGAGAGAGAGAGAGAGAGAGAGAGAAACAGAGGATACGGTGACCAAGAGAAAGAAGATAACAGAAAACAGAAAAGACAGAATGTTTGTGATGCAATGCAATAGCCATTTGCTTTTAGATTAGACAATAAAGCTTTTTTGAATCAAATTGATTTCATTGATCAAGAAAGAGAGCTCAATGAGAGATACGATACATAGATAGATAGATAGATAGATAGATAGATAGATAGATAGGGTAGCACAATTAGAAAGACAGAGATGAGAGAGGATTGAGAGGGAGATGGATAGAATATCTCGAGCTCCCATGTCGACCTTTATCTCTTAGATCACAGTAAGCAATCTGATGAAATGATGTCACCACCACAGCTTCTGATTGGCTCAGCATTAGCCCTGCCACAACCTTTGTGTGTGTGTGTGTGTGTGTGTGTGTGTCTGTGTGCATGTCTGTCTGTTTGTGTGTGAGTGCGCGTGTTTGTGTGCGTATGTGTGTGTTTGTCTGTGTATGGCTTTGTGCGTATCTGAGTGTGTTTGTGTGTGTGCGTGCGCGCGTGTTTGTGTGTGTATGTGTGTGTTTGTGTATGTCTGTGCGCATGTGTGTGTGTTTGTGTGTGTGTCTGTGTAAGCACTTGCCAAACATAAGATTTATGTCTTAATGAAACAGTCAAATGCTAGGCTACACTAGGTTCTTTTATGTAAAAATGTCTATGCATGAAATAGACATGCAATACATGCACACAGATGCACACACTCGCAAGAATATGTGTGCACCTGCAGGTACTGACACATTTTGCACACACACACACACACACACACACAGAAACACACATACACACACAGACACTCATACACTTTAGAACTCTCTCTCTCTCTCTCTCTCTCTCTCTCTCTCTCTCTGTCTATCGCTCTCACACACACAGCCACTCTCAATTTAATGATTTATTTTGGTCATCTAGCCACTAACTGCAGTCGCATTTCATTGACCATGTGAACTTTGACCTGCATGAGATTGTTCATCTGTGTTAGGCTGAATATTGAATCTCTCTATCTTTTCACTTCTCTCTCTCTCTCTTTTGCCCCTCACACACTCTCTCTCTATCTCCCTCCTGCGCAGAGAACTGTACAGAGACTGATACCACTCTCTCCCAAGCAGCTCATGCCATTGGCTGACTTGCACTCCACCCCCATTTCTGATTGGCTAACACTCTCTGTAGGCCAATCTATCACAGCCGAGCTGAGTATGTAGGTCAGTGTGTAGCCAAGGCACAGTGCAAGTGTGTACGTGTGGGTGCGTGTGTGTGTGCGTGTGTGTGTGTGTGTGTGTGTGTGTCTGCAAACCTTGCGGTTAGATGCACTGGCAGACTTCCAGTTCTCTTGCCTCAACTGCACAAGCGAAAATGAGACACAGGGAGGGTTGGAGGGGGAGGGTCAGCAAAAGAAAAAAAGAAGCGATAGAGAGACAGAAAAAGAAAAAGAAATGTTAGACAGAGAGCAAGGAAGAGAAGGGAAAAAAGAGCAGGAGGGAGCATGCGTGTGCGCTCGAGAGAGACAGTTAATCTTGCGTTTGCACTTTTACCCCTGTTCAGAATGATAGCGTGTCAAAAAAAGGCTGGAAAACAAAACAGACCAGAGAGATAATCATCGAGTGCACTGATGTTTGTTCAACTTATTTTCCGTGACAAGAGCCACATTGCATTACAACATACTCATAACAGTATACTTTCAGTAAACAATGTACACTTGTGTATGTGTGTGCGTGTGCGCGTGTGTGTGCGTGTAAAATGCGCAGTACACACATTTTCACACTTTTCACACTCAAGGCGTCTGGAGAGTGTACTCTAGCTGAACAATTCCACGTTACCATGGTGACTACACCCCTGCCCATTTCCCCAAGCTAACATTGTGGCTTTGGTCAAACTTACTGAAAAAAAAACTGTGGATCTTGCATATCCTTTCTGTCCCTTTCTCTCTCTCGCTCTCTCTGTTTCTTTCTCAATTCTCTCTCTCTCTTAGAGAGAGAGAGAATTGACACACACACCTCTGTATTTATTTCTCTCTCTGTCTTTTTGTAGCTGGTGTGTGGTGCATAAGCAGAAACATCATGTTCTTAATGCATATATTGAGTGCTTAAAGCTCAAGATCTTTCAGAAGCAACCATGTCTGCTGGAACTCCCCACAACGAGGACAAACACAAACCTAGAAGAGAATGAGGAAGTAACATAGAGTGGAATATTTAGATCTAGTTAGATATCGTACTAGAATGATATATCATAGTGAAACACATCACTAGACACATATATTGGGATAAATCACAGGATGATTTACTATATTGGGATATATCAAATACTCTTGCTAGCTGCATGTTCTTCTTTTATTTGGGATCTGTACAAGAATAAGGGCCGTTAGGATGGTCTACAGTTTTCAAAGGAAAGGCAGGAAGGTTTTTGTGATCTGAGTACACACACACCCACACACACACTTACACACACACACACACACACAGTATCACGTCCTCTGTTACTATGCAGAGAAACGTGGCCCCATTTTTTTTCACTCTTCACACTGAAAAAAAGCAAATTGCAGACTAGCTTAAGGCTGAGCCAGACACATCACACACACTCACACGCACATGCACACACACACACACACACACACACACACACATGCATGTGCACACACTCACTCTCTTTCTCTCTCTCACACGCACACACATATGCCCAGACAGTGGTAGAAACACACTCAAATCCAGACAAGCTGGCTACATTCAGTCTCCAGAGTTTCGCTGTCTGTGTTTCACACTGGATGAACTCAAAATGGGCACACAAGGACACACACACATGCAGGCATGCACACACATACACACACACACACACACACACACCCAAACACACTTTGTTGTAACGTGGCATAGTGCGTTAAATTATTCAGTTTCTGCAGCCTCCACAAATGCAAAGGTATTTTACCAGGACTGTAAAATCTCTCTCTCTCTCTCTCTCTCTCTCTTATTTATCCTAATCTTGACCTCTTTCTTACACACAAGCGCATACTACACATACACAGATACAGATACAGACGCAGATACAGCTCACTGATGGCTCTTGTCTGTTAGTCATACGGCTCACTGACGGCTCTTGTCTGTTAGTCATTCGGCTCACTGACGGTTCTCATCTGTTCGGCATACGGCTCACTGACGGCTCTCGTCTGTTCGGCATACGGCTCACTGACGGCAGGTCATGGTTAGCTGTTGCTGCCCATGCCAAGCCTTGTTTAGTCCTCATCATTTGATGCTGCAGACGCCCATACACATACAAACACACACAAAAATGACCTAATTGATCTTTCAAACACACGCAGGCAGTCATGTGTGTCTGTAGGCAAGCTGGAGTGTGTACAGGACGTGTGCGCACGCCTGCGTGTCTGTGGGTCTACATGTGCTAACACACATGATTTAATTTTGTGCATGCGTACATTCACGCACCTGCATTTGCATGTGGGTGTGTTTGTGTATGAACATTTGTGTGCGTCTCTCAGTCTGGTTTTGCATGTGAATTTCTGTAAGTCTCTGTGTGTGTGTGTGTGTGTGTACGTATGTGTGTCAGATCCCGTGCTGCTGCTGTTAATGTTCTTCTTATAGCACTTCTGCTTTCCTTTTAGCTATTTCAAACTCCAGCCTTGTGTGTGTTTGTGTGTGTGTATGTGTGTGGGTTCATCTCTGTTCTTAGATCAGGTTAAATCACTTTATCTTCACCCTTCTTGTGTCACACACACTGTCTCTCACCTTTTTGCTGTATTCCATTTCTCTCCTTGCCTCCATATTGAAAGATGTGTGTCAAACAGAGCTACACATATATAATGTATGTCAGAAATATAGCCTCGGGATTTTTTGAGGATTAGTGTAGTGTGTGTGTGTGTGTGTGTGTTTGCGTGTGTGTGTTAGTGTGGGGGTTTGTGTGTGTCTGTGTCATTTCTGTTTGCAGAAGCAATATTGCTGGTTTTTCAGGTCATCTGAGAAACATCTGGGTACACACCACACATACATACATACACACACACATGGATTATCAGACACACCTCTCTGGTAGTCAAGAGGGCTGTTGAGGTTCTTTTTCATCTTTCATCTTTAAGTCTTTCTTTTCTTCTTTCCCCCCCTCTCTCTCTTCTCTCTCTCTCTCTTTCCTCCTCCCTTTATGTCTCTCTTTATCCTATACATTCTTTCCCCAAGTGCAGTGTGTGTGTGTCTGTGTGTGTGCATTATGTGTTAATTCCCATTCATTTACACACACACACACACACACACACACACACACACACACACACACATTTGAGTAGTAACAAAGATTTTGTTTATTTCAGTCGATAGCAGGGGCGACACATAATGCTCACTCAGAGACCCCCTTTCTCTCCTCCCACACGTGTACACACACACACACACACACACACACACACACACTCACAGCAGAATGCCTTTGTGCAGTGATCTTTCAGAAAAGTCAAAGTCACAATGGGGTAGGGGTGGACAGACCTTAACTTTGCTAATCCAGTGTTCAAGTGTGAGTGTGTGCGAGTTTGTATGTGTTTGTGTGTGTGTCTGTACATGTATGTTTGTCTAAGTGTGTGTGTGTGTGTGTGTGTATCTATCTACATATCACTGTGATCCAGACTATAATATTTTCCACCATAGAGCGGCAGCAGTGGAGATTCCATACAGGTGTCTGCTGACTAAAGCACAAAAATATCTGCTGTCTGGGGCCGAATCAGGGCCAGATCAGAGTCAAGTGTGTGTGTGTGTGTGTGTGTGTGTGTGTGTGTGTGTAGATTGCCCATAACTATAAATGTTTCTCTATACCATTCTCTGCTCTCCACTCTTCCTCTGTGTGTGTGTGTGTATTTCAGTGAGTTTCATCATGCCTGGTAATAGAGCATCAGCTCTGGTTAAGCTGTGTATGCTTAGAGACACACACGCACACACAGACACACACACACACACAAAATAAGGGTGGGACTCGAGAGAACAGTCTGTCCCTGTTCACTCCAACATGTGCATTAACACATCTCCATTTTCTTCTCTTTCTTTCTTTCTTTCTTTCTTTCTTTCTTTCTTTCACCCATTTCCATTTCACCCCTCCGCTCTGTATCTCAGTCTCTCTTTCCCTCCTCTTTTACTGTGCTTTGTTAGCTGACTCTTCTTCTCCCTCTCTCTTTCTTTCCTACTGTCTCTCTCATTCTACATTTACATTTAAGCATCTAACAGAACAAAGGGTAAACATTCAACTCCACAACAAATAAACCTCACTAAATTAAGGCCAACGTGCTAACAGGAAATTGGCATCTCTGTCCCGGAAATGTACAACGCGGGCGGGACAAAAGGCCCCTTACTCGCATCACGCAAACAAATTGAAATAGTTTCATATCAGAATCCGCCCATATCGCATCGCTTGTACTCTCCTCGCCTGTCCAGGGCTTGCATCGCTGGAACACAGTCACATTCTATTGACTTTTATCGCTCAGCGAGTAGCGACGTGTGATGCGAGCAGCTACCAGTGGTGCTCAATGGCCACAGGTGCGTTCATATGTGCTGTTTCAAAAAGCTGCATTCTGGCTCATCTGTAAGGGAATCACAGGCCAGACTGACAGACCCAGTGGGGAAGGGAAGAGCAATAGTCAAGGCCAGAGTCTGTACCAGGAGCTTTGTTGTGTACTGGGTTAGGTCATGTCCATTCTCTCTTAGGTTAAACAAAGAAAAGTGTCGCAGCCGAGCTACATGTTAGGCAAAGATGTTTTTTTTTTCTTACTTTCTTTTTTTGTGGTGGTGGTTTTGGTTGTGGTTTTGTTGTTGGCCAAGTGTTTGTTGTTGTTGTTGTTGTTTTGAGTTTGTCATGCTTCAGCATGCTCCGTTTGGTGTGCTGGAAACGCATGTGGTGTAGCGAGACTCACTTTTGGAGCGGGAAAAACAGAAAGCGAGAGAGAGAGAGAAGAGAGAGAGGGGAGGAGGGGGGGGGGGTGTGAACCAGCACGTCGCTATGGATTACTGTGTTCTATGTTTGGAAGCCTCTTACACACACACACACACACACACACACACACACACACACACACACACACTCATAATTGAAGTGCACAGCATTATCTGTCTGGTCTATTTTTGATATGGACATTACTGTGTTAAAAATTCTAGCATGACCTTAAAAACAAGCGTACACACACACACACAAACACACATGCAAACATTTGTGTACCATGTCTCTCTCTCTCTCTCTCTCTCTCTCTCTCTCTCTTTCTCCCTCTCTCTCTCTCTCTCTGTCTATTTAGTTGCCCCAGAGTGTTTAAGCTGACTTAGCAAACAGATCTGGTGCACGTCACCTTATCTGCTATCATGTGGCAGTGATTAATAGCATACACACACACACACACACACACACACACACACACACA
>JAGFZM010000043.1:29127-46458 GCA_017657215.1 Limnothrissa miodon
TGTGTGTGTGTGTGTGTGTGTGTGTGTTGTTGGCAGGGAGGGCAGTGTTTACAGCATGGAGAGGGTAATGGAAGGATGAGAAGAGAGAGAGAGAGAGGGAGAGAGAAAGAGAGAGAGAGAGAGAGAGAGAGAGAGAGGGGTATGGGCAGAAAGAGCAAAAGAAAATAAGAGAGAGTGCAGGGGAGTGTGTGTGTGTGTGTATGAGTGAGTGAGAGTAAATGAAAGAGAAAAAGACGAAGAGATGTGTAGAGAATTTTCATTCATAAGACTTTAGAAACCTTATTTTCTGCTGTCTTATAATTACTTTGAGCTACACACATACGTGTCCTTACTACTTTAAATCACACACACACACACACCAACATCTATGAATGTGGGTTTTAATAGAGGACTGTATGTCATTACAACTCTTTCTCTAATTACAGCTATAATCTCTCTCTCTCTCCCTCTCTCCCTCTCTCTCTCTCTCACACACACACACACACACACATTATGTAATATCTCTTGAGGACTCTGGAAGCAGTAAACACTGATCTCCTTGGTATCCTGCCACAGCTTTGCCCATGACACACACACACACACACACACACACACACACACAAATATGCATGTGCATGTATGGTTAATAAGTTTGTAAGTGTGTCCTGGCTGACATTTAAAAATGTACTCCAAAAGGTTTATTTATTTGTGTGTGAGACCCTAAATTAAATCAGTCACTAATTCTCCACCTGTGGCTGGCACAAAACAGAAGCCAAAGTTGAAGACAGAAAGACAGAGAGGGAGTGTGTATGTGTGTGTGTGTGTGTGTGTGTGTGTGTGTTTGTGTGTGTGAGAGAGAGAGAGAGAGAGAGTATCAGTTAGTTAGGTCCATACTACTCTTCCTGCTCCTTCAGACAAAGCCAGAGCTCAAGCCCAGCAATCCTTCACCTCCTCACCCTGGCTAGCGCTCTATAATGGCTGGGCCACTCTGGAGCTGTAAAGCACTGTTTAGTGAATGGGTCCATAGCCCAGTAGCACATACCAGTGCTCTCACTGGTTAACCTATCACACATATACACACACATGCACACACACACACAGTGTTCTCACTGGTTGAACTCTCACCAGCTCTTTCCTGTATGGACTGCGCCCAACATCAGCAGAGGCCCATGCTACGTCTGACTCATACAGACACACACACACAGACTCTCACTCACACACACCCTTCCCACGATTGCACTTAAAATGAACCCACCCAATGTTACCCCCATGACTGATCACCCTCTCCGTCTTTAGTGCTATGTCTGTCTGTTTATACGCCGCCAGCCAGACCTTCAGACCACCACCTTTGGTTTGACTGCCATATAATGCTGTGGGATAATATATTTGGCATTATTATGATGCTCAGCCTCAGCCAAAACCCATGGACAAATTATAGTCTCCCAACTCCCAACTACAGACTGTACTTTGGCTTCATAGTCTAGTTTCTCCTGGACCTTTCTTTTCCCTGTCCCGCTGTCTCCCCCTGCCCCCTGCCATTTACTAAGTGTGTGTAAGTGTGTGTGTGTTTTGGGTTGCTTAAATTGTAAAATCCTAAGGGAGAGAAACCCACATCCATCCATCTAAGTGCAGAACAAACAAAACAAAAGGAACATAGAAGGACGTCCAGTACTGTACTTGGGCCAAAGTGTGTACGTTTGTGTGTGTGTAAGTGTGTGTGCGTGTGTGTGTGTGGGAGCATGTCTGCGTGCGTGTGTGGTTGTACTCTTGCGAGACAGACTCTACTTCTGTTTTTGCTGATTTTATCTGACAAAGGACGTGCTCTTCTGAGTGGGCTGTTCTATAGGTGTGCCCAAGTCCATCCTGTGCTTTATTGTACCAGCGAATGAACACGGCGATCTTACACTTCTGTGTGAAAACAAATCTCTAGAGCTGTGTATGTGTGAGTGTCAGGGCATGTGTGTCTGTATGTGTGTCTTTCTGTATGCATCTATGCATGAATCTGTGTGTGTGTGTCTGTCGGTATACATGTTTTTCTGTGCGCATCTGTGCATTTATCTGTGTGTGTGTGTGTGTGTGTGTGTGTGTGCATGTCTGAAAAGTGTCTTTAGGCATGTGAGACTGACATAACAACTGTTAACACCTGGCCTTAAACACCTTTTATGTCAAACTACATCACACGTCAGTAACACATTTACTTACGTCAGGTCAGGAAGAGAACATGTTTAGCAGTTAGCGCACAGCTAACATCCTCCTCCACTGGATAGAACATAGATCTACAATGCCGAAGGGTTTGAAATAGTTAAGCGCTTACACATCCACTTATTATGAGAAATCAGGTCTGTGTACCTCAGTCATTCCAAACGAGTTGATTTGATTCCGTTTTAATTCGGTTCAAATTCAATTCAAGTCGGGTCAGGTGTAGGGTATGCCCATCAAGCAGGGGGGAAAAAAACGGCATCACTGGCCTATGCCAGTAATGTTAACAGTGCAGCTGTGAAGGTGAAAGGAAGGTCACCAGACCGTGGTGGTCACTCAGGAGTGGCCTGTATGCTAGTATTGATTCTGAGGTCTTTCATGGGAGGGTAAGTGGGTGCTTCAGTCAGTCATCAGCTGGGATTGTCATCGCTCTTGGTGACGCAGACACACTTGAGGAGAGAACTTCAGTTTTAGTGTTTGAGGTGTACGCCTGCGCGAAGAATCGCCATTTCATTCACAAGAATCGATTCACCTGTATGCACACACACATGCAGAACACTCAGAGCCACACACAATCGACACACACACACAATGCCTCACTCAGAGAGGAAAGAGCGAGGAATCTTCTCTAAAAGGGAAACCGTGAAGAAAAGGGTTTTTAATGAGTGATGGTAATAGCACTATGAGGAAGAAAAAGAAATTAAAAAAGAGAAATAGAATAGGAGGGATGGAGGGAGAGATGAGGAGAGACAGTATTGAGGCGTCAGTAAAGCATCAACACTCTTGTGTGCATGCACACACACACACACACACACACACACTTGTGTTCTATCGTCTTTTTCATTACAATGGCAGACTGATTGTGATGACTCAACAGCTGCTCTCAGCCGATTGCGTCATTTCTTCTGACGAAGAGACACACACACACTCACAGTTCACAGACACTTCACTGCTTTCTTCTAAGCATCTCTAAACATTAGACACAAATCACACACCCACACCCACACAACATAATTCCCTATCTTGTGGGCATGTCACAAGCTAGACACAAAACTCTCCCTTCTTAATCAGACTGACTTGAGTTCTCAATCGCCTAATTGTGTCGGAAATTCACACACACACACACAAACACTTACACTTCTTTCTTCCGCTGTGCCTCAGTGGCTAAGTGAAAGGGAACTTGTGCAAATAATGTCATATGAAGAAGATTCTGTAAATGCAGCCCAAAACATTTATTTTTGTTCAGTTGTTAAGCTTTAGAAAGATGAGCAGCCGACCAAAAGACCAGCTGTTTATCTCGCCTTACATCCATAACATCCATAATACCACCCTTGTGCTAATACAGAGCTAACATCCATAATACCACCCTTGTGCTAACACAGAGCTAACATCCATAATACCACCCTTGTGCTAACACAGAGCTAACATGTTGCCTATAGCAAATTGATATAGATAAAATCCAGTGGTTACAGGCCAACATCGTTCAGCAAGAAACTGATAGCCTATAGCATTAGTTTCAGACAGTTCTACAGAATTAAATCTCTGCCACATTCAAACAGGTATAGAAAGATTACACCTACAGTATACATAGTATTTGGTCAACTTGCATTTGCATTGCCGTGTATAGAAAAACCTAACCTAACCTAAAACACACACCTAGGCCTATTGTATGGAGAGATTTGGAGAGAGAGTGCTTCTGAGGCCAGTCAAACTACGAATGGTGCTTATATTCATCTAACCCTCTCTCTCTCTCTCTCTCTCTCTCTCTTCTTCTCTCTGCACAGAACTCCATCAGACACAACCTGTCTCTGCACAGTCGATTTGTGCGCGTTCAGAATGAGGGCACCGGCAAGAGCTCCTGGTGGATGCTCAACCCTGAGGGTGGCCGAGGCGGCAAGGCCCCACGCCGTCGCGCCGTCTCCATGGACAACGGCAACAAATACACCAAGAGTGCTCGCGGCCGGGCCACCAAGAAGAAGGCAGCTCTGCAGGCGGCGGCCGCTGCTGGGGAGGGGGGTACGGCCGGGGAGCCAGGCGGCGTCAACGGCCTGTCGAAATGGCCGGGCAGCCCAATGTCGCGCAGCAGCGACGAGCTGGACTCCTGCTGGACCGACTTCCGCTCGCGGACCAACTCCAATGCCAGCACGCTCAGCGGCCGCCTGTCACCCATCCTGGCCAATCCAGAGCTGGACGAGGTGCCAGACGACGAGCTGGGCCCGCCCCTCTCCCCGATGCTCTACTCCAGCCCCAGCAGCCTCTCCCCACCCTCGTCCTCATCGTCCTCGTCCAAACCCGGTGGTGGCGAGCTGCCCCGGCTCGCCGACCTGGCAGGAACCATGAACCTCAACGATGGCCTCTCTGAGCACCTATTGGACAACATCATGGACAACATTGGCATAGTGACGGCGTCAGTGGCGTCCTCAGCGCAGGCCGGGGGCCTTAAGGTGACAGTAGGGTTTGGCTCATTCGGCTCCAAGGGCTCGCCCTCCGGAAGCTCGTCCGGCAGCAGCCCGTCACCTTCCCCGGCTGTGAATGGTGTCAACGGCGGGAGCGGCTCGTTCGGCAACTCCCTATTCGGGCCTCCGAGCGGCTCCCTGCGGCAGTCGCCCATGCAGACCATCCAGGAGAACAAGGCAACGACCTTTTCCTCCCCCTCCTCCTCCTCGCTGCGCTTCGCCAACACCACGCTCCAGGAGCTGCTCAACTCCGACCCCCTGGGCCCACACAGCCGCGACGATGTCATGATGACCCAATCGGACCCTCTCATCTCGCAAGCCAGCTCCGCCCTCACCTCCCAGACTCCCAGGGCCGGTCGCGGCTTGCTCAACAGCCTGCTCCTGCGCAATGACCCCATGATGTCATCATTCAGCACCGGCCTCAATGGCAGCAGCAACCAGTTGCAGAACGGCCACCTCCAGAACCACCAGCAGAATCTCCTGCACCAGCAGCAACAGCACAATCTCCACAACCACCAGGTACCACTGGCAGAAAGGATCTTTTTATAAAGAATTATTATTATTATTATTGCATGCAATATTATTAATGTAATAATATGTATTGGCATTGTTATTGTTGTTTACTAATTATGCTAATAAAGAAATGATAAGCCTCGTCATAGCGTAATTTCACACATACATCCTTGTACTGAACACTAAAATGGACTATTTTGGGAGGGGGGCTTTAAGACTTAGGATTTTAGAATTGAATTTGTCAGTTTTTAACTTAAATGTCTTACGCTATAACTGAAATGACAATTTGTACATGAAATTATGTTGTTACTGCTATTAATGATCGTGCCAAAATACAGCAAGGGAGACGTAACATTTTTGTTCATTTCTGCAGGGCAACAACACCAAGGGCTCGGCCCGATTAATGTCCAGCAATGGGCCCTTGAGCTTGGCCAACAGTGCCAACAACCTGGCCTCTGCCAAGCAGCAGCTGGTTCAGCTGAGCGAAGCGACCACTGCGTCCCTCTTCAACGGGCTCAATGGCAGCAGCAGCAGCAGTGGCGGCGGGGGCACTCTGGGGCTGAGCTCATGCCTGCCATCCTCGCTGGCGTCGGACACCTTCCCCACAGATCTGGACCTGGACATCTTCAGCGGCAGCCTGGAGTGTGACGTGGACTCCATCATCCACAGCGACCTGATGGATGCCGACGAGCTGGACTTTGACGCACTGGTCACAGCCAACTTTGACGCGTTGCTGAGCTCTCAAAACGCCGTCAACCTCAACCCCATGGTGGGCAACCTCAACGGCAGCAAGGCTGCCAGCCAGAGTTGGGTGCCCGGCTGATGAGACAGCAGGCAGGACTGGCAGGGAGCTGGGCTTATGAGCAGGTGCGGATGTGTGCAGCGCCACCTCTGGTGGCATTGTGTTACTACACATTAGGGTCTGCGCTCATTTGCTAATTCAGACTCTTGCAGTAAACATGCAACCAATGTCGCAGAGTTAAATGTGCTTATAATAATTCAATTTTCAATTGGTACATTTATTATCAGACAATGAGAATAGACTGGTTTAAGTCCCAATAAAACAATTACCAATAATCGGTCAACAGTAAGCTGTGCATATAAACACTGACTGACTGAATTGGCAAACAGTGCAGGCCATTTACAGGTTAATCAGGCTGTAGCAATGTGTCGAATTGCAATTTCAAAAGGTTTTTTTTTACAGCCTTCAATCCTTCACAACCTTAAATCAAAATTCTTCAGTTATAAAATACCTGACCGACTGCCTTTTTTATTTGTCTTTGTGTTTCAGATGGAGACTCAGATCTTTGGTGCAACAACAACAACAACAAACAAACAAACAAACAAACAAACAAAGACAACAACACCCACGTCAGACTCATGCCGTTCCTTGCCAACCTACAGTGAGCACCAAAGTCTGTTTACAACACATACAAACCTCCATAGACCTTTTCCCTATTTGTCTCTCACTCAGTCAGACACACACACACACACACACACACACACACATGGCCGGATCAATGCACAGGCTTTATATGGCTTCAGCCTAGGGGCCCCCGCCTCCCAGGGGGCCCCCAATTGGTCAAAAGACAGAAAAAACGTAATATCCATTGGATCAAAATAAACATTTAAATAAAGCGGACGCTGATTGGGTGAGGAAAATCCGCCTTCAGTATATAAACGTCAGATGCACGTCACTCACGCCATAGTTGAACAACAATATTAACAGAGACAAATGATATCTAGGCATTTACAATGTGTGACTGAAAATATGACAGCGGTGCTCAAAAACGCAAGGTGCAATGCGAAAAAGCCCATTGAGACAAAGTTCTCTTGAATATGGATGGAGGGACTGGCCCATAGGGACGGGGGGGGAGGCCCCTGGCCGTGTTGATCCGGCCCTGCACACACCAAACATATTTCTTCTGATTCTTTCTGAACTCACTGACGACAAAGGAAGTCACAACAGCAGCAAGCTCCTTTGGATGTGGTGCAGTCCTTGCTAGAGGCTGGCAAAAGAACAGACATTAGCCATTGAAAGACTCTTAAGACTTGCACACTGGGGTTATCTGAAGAAAAAAGAAGCAACAGAGCATTGATTGAAAGACTTCACAAAATGGAGCTGTAGCCCTACCTGTAAAAAGAGCATTGACTAGTTATGTGATGTGTACCGTGATTTGTGGTTTCCTGAAGGTTTTTCTTTTGTCATTTTTACCCTCGCGACCATGTTGTTTTCAGAGATGTGTTTGTTTGACCACCATCACCCTGCTTCCTTTGATTTTGGATTCGGACGAGACGGAGTAATGTGGCGCGTGAACCCCAAGTCTGTCTCTCACACACACAGATCCACAGTAGCTGAATATCAAGACCAGCATGCTCAGGAGAACTTTATTTCATGATACTTGGTGCACTTGATTGTTTTTTTCTCATGTATTTGTTTTTCTTTACACATTGATTAGTTCCGACTAACGACAGACTATAATGTTCTGATCAAGTTAACACATTATCATAGGTTTATATTAGAGGAGAATCTCTTATTGTTTTATGCATACTGTATGTAACTGTAAAAAGAGTGTGATCTGTCCAGATTTTCCTTGGAATGCTCATTGATAAGATGCTAAGCTAGCTAGCATGCTAACTTGCAGACATGTATTAGCTGGTGTTGCTTTTAGGGGTAATATGAGTGTAAAAATGTAGCCAAATTTTAAAAAGAAGATTGAAAACTAAACGTCCTAGCGTTGTGAACATTACCAGGCCATACCAGGTGCTAGTCCTACAGTGTTGATGAGCCCTTGATGAGTCCTCAGCATGCGGGCTTGTATCAAGATCCCGCTCCCCTGTGAGGATGTAGCATTAGCGATAGCCCCTCAAGTTAGCTGTCAGCATGCGGCGACGCTACCAGGCAGCAAGAAGAGTTTCTTCCTCCTTCCTCCCGGAGGCCATTTTTACTGAGCAGAAACAATAAGCTATCTTTTGTACATTTTGCCAAAACTACTTGAACGTGGCGAGGATGCTGGCAGCCAAAAACAAAAGAGGAAGCTACAAACAAACAGATACAGAATAACTGATCAGAATACTCTCTCTCACACAGTCACACACACACACACACACCCATGCTCCACACATATTCAACAGGATTGTATGCGTTCCATTCCCTCTATGTTCTGTTAGATCAAATCTGTTGTTAGATCGAGTCTGTGATCGAGTTTTTGAGACAATCACTGATTTTCTCACAGCAAAATGCTAGTGGTCCACTGGCATTTTGTTCACTGGTTCTCTGGCAGATTGCCAGCGGGATGCTGCCATTTCACCTTATGTAATATTTCCCATATTGCAAAAATACAACATGGTAAAATCTGTCTACCAGCAGATTTGCCTTTGCAAGAAAACAACAAGCAAATTTGTAGAGAGGAAACAAGGCTGTACGGTGGTGGAATTTATGGTGTCCAGCCCTAGTACACATACAATTTTCTTACACACACTCTGACACACACACACACACACACAAAGGTGATGAGAGATTCTATACAATATGCAACTGCATCATCAGTGCTCAGGGGGAGAAGGGCGTCACCACAGCAAGATTGTGACCCCATCTCAATCTTTCTGCAATCCGGTTGTACAGAATTACTTTGACTAGTAAGCGACAAGAAAAAAAAAAAGGATTGCTATTCAGCCTTGTGCTGTAATCATTTGGAAGAAAAAGATTTCACTTCTTTTGTTTTGTTGTTGTTTCTGGTTGCTTTTGCAGGTTTCCTTTTTTCCCTCACTGTCTTTTTTATATTCTCTCCAGTCAAAACAACTCAGACTGTCCTGGGACAATTCTGATACAACATTGTACTTTAGTTTAGTTTTGTTTTGTTTTATTTTATTGTCATGTCTCAGCTCTTTCGATGCTCAGCAAGGAAGAGATCCTTGGTACTGCATACACCCTTGTATGCATGTGTGTAAATAGGCCTATGCATCTTGTTGAATACATGTATGGATATTTACCCTCTATCTCATGCTTTTCTCCATGGTGTAGTTACTCAATGGTGAAGTCGCTCACCTGTGAAGGCTGCCGTGTCGAGTGGGTGTGAGTTAATTGTGTGAGGACGGCATCAGGGAGAAGCTCTAAGTCTTGAAAGTGGTGAGCAACCCCCCCCCCCCCCCCCCTCGTCCTCCCCCTGCCCTTAGGGCCAATGGGTGCATTTCAAGACCACAGACAACTCTGTTACATTGCAGGACTTAATCAGTGCTGTGCTGAATGTCTCATGTCTCCAGTGTTTCTTTCTTTTTTGTTTTTTTGATGTTGTATGTTTTTTTTGTTGTTGTTGTTGTTCTGCCCTGGACTACAGTACGTTGGCCGCTGATTTTAAAAAACGAGCCTGAAAAAAGTCTGAAATCTGAAAACCTAAAATCTCACTCAAATATGCCGTCTATGAGATGAATGGAAATGTACCCAGTAAACCTAATAGTTCCTCGGTGCAGCCAATGAAATGCAGCAGGGACACTTTCTACCCGGTGACTAAACCCCCTGACGAGAAATCGCAGGAACCGAAAGGGGGCTGACCTGCATGGCTTGTTGTGATGTCACCTAGCAACACCCGATTGCAGCATGAGTACTCACTGGATAGTATCGCTTGCACACACACACACACACACACACACATAGATAGAGGCTGGCCTATCATGGGTTTAATCATTTGAGCCCTCTCCTGTCAGGCAAGACACACATTTTTGCACTGTGTTTGGCACTTATTGTAACCGAGTATCTGACAGCCAGACAACAGTGAAGAAAGAAAGATATTTACCTCCCACCCAAGTCTAGTTCTACCATGCAAGGGTCTATCTGGGACCCATACCCATCCCTGATCCTTCATCCAGGCTTGCACACTGTGGTTTGGCCATTTGCCGAGGTACCTGGGAAGAGAACGGCATAGAGAATAACGGCCATGAAGGCTTTTTTGAGTCCGCACTAAGGTGATGCCAACCACAGCAACGAAAACCAGTGCCAATCAACTATACCTTCGAGAGGGAGAGAGAGAGAGAGAATAAGTACCTTTTCTAACTCTCGAGTGACTCAGATAACTCTTATTTTGTGAGCGTTCTAGCTCCCTTAAATAATCCACACAAAAACATTTCGTTTGTCTCCCACAGACAAGGTGGGGGGTGGGAATGAGATGCACTTCCCAGGGCAGCTGCATCAGGATCAGTTTCTCTGACTTCGATTTAGCCGGCCTGAGGCTGATCCACCTAAAGGGGCAGTTGCTCTTAGCTACTTAGCTAGCATGGCGACAGTAGATTATAGTTCACCTTTCAGTCCGGTGCTAAGTACTCCACATAGGCCTCTTGCACATTGTCCAGCACCGCTATTGGTTTCAGAGTACCACTACTCTGCCCCAAGAGCAGATGACTCTCTTATTGTCTACACCTTGACACTTGACCTTTTGTCCTTGACCTGACCCTTCCCTCATTGTAGTATGGCTTCTGTATTTGTTGTTAGTGGGTATTTTTCCTGTGTACTCTGTTTTCAATTGTAATCTAGTTTGTATAAGACATGTTGAGCATGTAAATAAAGCTTGGTGAAGCTCAACCCCGTTTGCTGTTGTGCCATGAAACCATGAAAGCATCATGCTTGACTTAAACCAGGTCTTAACAAGTACAAATTGCAAAATGATAAAAATATATTATAAATAACCTGATATTTATATTTCAGTTGTACCATCTGTGTACATCTGTGATTTATGGCTGACGGTAATCTGTAGGCACACACACACACAGCTTCTAATACACATTAGGGTGTCAGGTGTTCACCAGCATGGAGTCCCCACAAGGACTACTCTTTGACTGAGTTCACTGTCAACACACATATGTGGCTATATGTGAACCTGGTATGTGTGTACATTTTGTTTATGTAGTATAAATGTGTGTGTGTGGTATGTGTGATGCACAAGAAGAGACATATAAACTATAGGTTTATGCGTCTCATTGCGCAAATGGCTAGTGGGACTCCTGCTGGAAAGATCACTCGACCCAAAAGGAGATGCATCAAACAGCTCAAGGCAAAGATCAAATATCACTGCTGAATGGCAAGCATAGGATATTCAGTGATGCCTGGAATTCACACACACACACAAGCTTCTTCAATGCCAAATGCAGGACATCTTTTTACAGCCAAAGGTCAAGTCAGTTGCATAACACTTCAGGCAAGCCCTGCCCGTTTTTATACCTGGCTGTGTTTCTATGTGTGTGTGCTTAAGATTGGTTGGGGCGTGTTAGATGTTGCATTAGATGTTGACTCAGTTGGGGAATACCAGGGCAGGTATGAGACATAGGCGACGTGATCTCTCTGGGTCAGCTTACAGGACAACCTGTTATCACCTTATGTCCAAAACAAATAAAAAAAACCAAGGGACTGGAACCAATGCCAATCTGTCAAGTTGTCAACTTGTTCCACTTGAGGAAAGAAACGTAGGCAGACTAAAATGTTTTCATCTAACAACTCAGTGGAAATACCTGACATACCTAGAATTAAATAATATTAAAGAAATAAATAATAAATAACAAAATAAAAAGCACAGAGCACAGGCACTTTGCCACCTTTGGAGCTGGAAAATATGAATATATACACACAAATAGATTATTGTTCTTTGAACTTTAGATATAGCACTTTATGACGACACCCCCATGAGCAAGCATTTTTTCTTTAATGCTGGTCAGAGTACATATTTATGGCAGTTCTGGAAAATCCAGCCACGAAAGGGTTAAAGTCTGTATGGTGCAGGACACTAAACTTTCTTTTATTTTATAACTATGTTTAAAGTTCAAGTGTGCTGGTTAAGCGCCGTCTGGCTTATGTTGTAATGTAAATACCAGCAGGGTCAGCTGATCAGGCTGTACTGTGGGTTGTGTGAATGACATAATGGCTGGATAATAGCTGGGAGTGTGCTGTTTGAGTGGGTGGTTGACACATGGAGCACTGCCGTTTCAGAGCTGTTGACAGAAGCCCGCATTTGCAGTTTATGCACATAATCCTTGTCCCGTCCTCATCCATTTCTCTCTCTCTCACACACACACCCCCCCTCTCTCAGACACACACAAATGTTGGGGCTTTCTTTTCTACACACACGCATGTATACCATATCACTCAGTACCTCTTCAGCCATCGCTATAAGGGATGCACTACTGGCTAAACAGGTCTCTCCTTTCGGAGAAGACAAATGTCAACATAAACCTGACAAAGACTCAGAGCGCATGTCATTTGCTCTACTCTCCAGGCAAACCTTCCAAGTTACATAACAAAAAAAAAAAAAAGTTACTTAGCCTGTATGCCCGACATTTGTGCTACTGCGATAAAACTGCCCAGCTTAACCTGAAGTGTGCATACAGTATAGAGGGCAGTGCTAGTAAAATGTGTAAGTGCCTACTGTATGTAGAAAAAAAAAATAACATATACAGACCTTGCAGAAGCTGTGCTCACAAAAAAACATTATGCATTTAACATAGGGAGTTAATTTCCTGAGCTTCACATGAATGCACATACCATTATCTCATACAAGAGGACTTCAGTTTAGGCCCCAAACACATTAAGCCTAGCCACCAAGTCTAATCAAGCAACCACGCCAGTGACATACAATCAAAATAATAGCTTTATTAAATCTTAAAAACTACTCACATACAAATAAATAAGACAGACAATCATTAGTGTGTCAACTATAACGGTTTTAAGAAGGTCTGGGATGAAGTAGTATACTTTTTTTGGCACATAGCTCCAGTGTCCTATCATAGTACATGCCCATTCTCAGAACAGAACTCCCAAAAATGTGCTCCCGTCTCACTGGGATGAGTAAAGCAAAAGGGGGACCGGCTGCATGTTGTGGAATTCATTCTGAGAAGGCTCTGGGCTAGTTTCCTACATTATGTGGCGGCACATGTCATGGAAAGCTCTATTATTTCATAGAAATAAATTGGTTTTAAAAAAATGCACAAGCCCCTAACAATGCAATCCAGCTCAGCTGACATGTTCAAAGAACAACAGACAGGTAATCACAAGCCTGTAAAAGACAGAAAGAGAGAGAATTTAATTAAATGAAAAAAGAAAAAAAAAAAAAATCCTCTTAGGCAAAGTTCATATGTTAACCACAAGCAAAAACACCCCTCAACCATAAAAAAAAAGACGTAAGTATCCAACACCTTAATCTGGACTAGTTTTATTTGTTTAATAATTGAGAACTGTCTGACCCCACAGCTGGCCATGAGGCTGGAGGAGTTGTCCATGTTGGTGACCATAGAGAATACGGTGGAGTGGGGGCACTCTGTGTCTGTGTGCTGGCTCACATGCTGCTCCAGGAGGGACCGCAGGACCTCAGGGCTCACATTTCTGCCCTGGGTAGAAGAACACAGAGAAATAAGATCAGCGAATTGCAGTTTATTATTTTTACAAGACAAACACATATAATTAACCAGGGACCAAAGCGAGCCTAGTTTTGAATGCAGGATGGTCAAAACAAGCAGGAAAAATCCGGTGTCAGTCGAGCAAACTGAACTGAAAAGTTCTTTTTGGTGCCAATGCATTGTCCTTATCTGTAGTTTTGCCAATTCTGTCTTTGTTGCACCAAATGCCTACTGAAAACTCTCAACAATATCAAACAAAAGGACTGTTGATTTAATTCACGCTAGATTACTTTCTTATCTAGCAAAAGGGCCCTTTCATTTTTGCTTCAGCCATAGTCAGACATTAGCTATTAAAACCAACTAACCAAGACATCATGAGTCAAGAGCTGCAAGAAGAGAGGCAGATTTGCAGAGGAACCTATAGGGAATATAGTCTGGAGTTTTATGACTTCCCACTAAATACATTATAAATAAATTAGAGTTGATTAGAAATGGGCTCAAATTCTGCAATACTAAAATATTTAACACTGTTGTGTATCTAATGGAAATATTCACTGCCAACCAACTCATGATCATTTCAGAACACTGAATAAAAGATTCTGAAGAATGGGACTGTAGACATACCAGAGTGTTCACGTATAGGCCACATGGACAAGAGATGAAATGGCTAGTCACTGTCAAATGGTTCCTGAAATGTAAATACAAACCCAGGTCAGCTGTCAGAGTCAGGAAAGAAACACACATGCACATACTTCTAAACACCAAGACACAATGACCGGAAGGGGCAGATAGCTGAGACTGAGACATTTTAAAACATTTTCATATTCTGGGTGGCCCCTCAGAGACAGGCCCTAAATTCTCACTCACGCGAAACAGACAGGGCAGATGATAAGGCTACTGTTCTCCATTCCCTCCACCAGTGCGTTCAAGGCTTTCTCCTCAAACTGCATGTTTTTCTGGTAATCCTCTAGAATGGCAAGCTCTGGTGTGAAAAAGCAGTAAAGGTAAAAGTTGAGTAAAGGCAATATGTGGTTTACAACATTGTCGGGATATTAGAAAAAATGCTGTGCTAAAAGTACTGTGCACAAACCTTCTGCTAAAAGTTCCTGTTGGATTTCTTGAAGGACTGCCATTTCATCTTCTTGCTGCACAGCTCCAAATAACTGCAATGAGAAAAACTAAGGCTCAGAATAACACTGAGTGAAAACATAATTTCTATGTTGCATGGGGTTCCATCGCTATACGTACATCAATGCCGACATGGCCCCAAGGCGGTCCCTGTCTCTCGTCGGAGGTCTGCATGGCACTCCACTCTTCCTGCATGATCTCTTCCACCATAGAGCTGTTGCCGGTGCCATTGTCCTCTCCAGCCTGTCGATATCTCTCCAGCAGCCGAGATCGACTTTTCTTCAGCCGGTCGAAACAACGCTGTCAAAAATAGCGGTTTGGTTTGTTACCGAAGTTGGCTCAAAGTTTTAGCCCAAACGATGGGGTAGGAAGATGTCAAGTCTAATGACATCGGCGTCGACGAAGCTTGTGAAAGACTGGCGTTGTTACAGCGCAAGCTAACTTCAACGTTAAAAATTAAGCAAGGGCGATATATTTATTAGTGTTATGAAAACACTGCACTTAATGGTAATGCAAAGTAGGTTACACAACGTAAAAGCCAAATGTATTGGTTTGACATCAGCATGTTTGGGCTTTCAAGGCTCACGTTTGGACTTGTTTGTACAACTGGCAAGCTAAACGAATACACATACCTTCCTGTAAGTTTCTTTCCATGGGATGGGGGGTCCATAACGAGTCCGTTGTTTCAGAGCTTCCATAAGATGTTTTGTTTTTCAAACTGTCGTGATAAACTCAAATCCCTGCAAGTTTCGTATCTTGCTGGGCTACTCAGCGTCTTTTAACCTTTCCCGACTGACCCGGAAGTTCTAAAAGTAGCATACTGGGAAATGTAGTCCACGAAACGTTTGAGCGAGAGCTAAGGTTGTGAAAGAAATTATAAGCATAATAAAATATAAACATGATTATATTGAAAATCTAAAATAGTATTGCAAAAAATGACTAGCATACTGTGCATTATTGACAACATGTATGCCTCAGGGTCAAATGTAGTATTTCCATAATTATCTAGGCCTGCATGGCTGAATGCCTAATTGTAAATTATGTGCTTTTATTTAAGCTAGCCAAAGTTGTTGCTTAAACAAGTCTTCAATCCTCTGTGTGGGTGTGTGAATGCTAGTGTGTGATGTGTGTGTGTGTTCAGCACTGCAGAGGATGATGTCATTGCTGTCATTTGGCAGTAGGCCATGTGAGCAGTCTTTGCTCTTGCGGTTTTAGAGAGAGAATATGATCCCACACACAGACACACACGCACACACATACACACACACACACACACACACACACACACACACACACAATTGCTTGAATGTGTGCAGACACCTACACATACGGAGTGATTATCATATCACATAGCATATCATAGCAATCAAAAGTAATACAGATAAGGTAAAATATACCACCACAGGCGGATAACAGTAACACAAGTGACATGCTACAAAATCATCAATTAACACTTCAGTTCTTGTGAAGTCTAATAAATTGATTAATTAGACAGTTCACAGACACAAAGACAGCCACCATGCACAGGGCGGATGTCTCATATGGAGTGATGAAAGAGGAACAGACCGAGGTAAAAACAGGAAAATCAACAGAAAGGGGACTATTGACAGTGCAGAGAATGACAAAACGACACAGAACAGATTCAGTAACCCACCTTAAGGCCTGGATAGAGAGAGCGTCTCTATATTTTTTTTGGGGGGGGGGCCTAAAAGGCTTTTTGCCTTTTATTTGGATAGTGACAGTGAAGATACAGACAGGAATGAATGGGAAAGAGAGATGGGGAAGGATCGGCAAAGGACTACAGGTCAGAATCAAACCCGGGTCGCCGGAATCATGTCACGGCGCCTTAGCCCGCTGAGCCACAGCGCCTCCAACAGTCTCTACATTTTAATCAGATACGCACACACATGTACAGACACACACACACACACACACATACACACACACATGCACAGACGTTGTCTTCCACTCCACTCCACTTACAAAGACTCGCATATGCACACACACACACATTTTGCCTTGCTAGCCACAGGGCAGTGCACGCAAAGACATAAAAGACATAAAGACTCCTCTGTGTGAAAGAATGAAGGACTGCCAGTGTGTGTGTGTGTGTGTGTGTGTGTGGCTGTGTAAGAATTACGACCTGCACTTAAAACCCATTAAAGCCATCAGGCAAAACCCTTTACACCCCGCCTTCTCTTCTTTCCTGTCCGCGCTCAACTGTTCCTTCTTACCCTGGTGAGTTAATGTAAAAGCCTTTCACACTGCAATTGCACTTCTATCTCACTCATCCCTGTCTCTCTCTCTCTCTTTCTCTGCCATAGCCTTCCATTCACCTATTTCTTTTCTTCCTTTGTTAGCTTAGCTATCTCTACCTCGCTGCCTCATGTTCTCTGTTTTTTTCTTCTCCTTTCTGTTGCTGTTTTAAAATATGCTATTCATTTTTTACTTTCTCTGTGTCTTACTCTGTGTGTGTGTGTGTGTGTGTGTGTGTGTGTGTGTGTGCTTGTGTGTTTGAGATGGTTGCTGCTTGAGAGTGGGCAGTGTAATCTGCAGTAAATAAGATCCTGCACTGCTGGGGCGCCCAGGCAGATAGAGAAACGAGCCTGGAAATGATTTATTAGTGCTTATATCACACACACACACACATACACTGTTTCCCTAGGTGTCAGGAAGCTAT
>JAGFZM010000043.1:46858-79358 GCA_017657215.1 Limnothrissa miodon
TGTGTGTGTGTGTGTGGGAGCTCATCCTTAAGGGAATGGCAACATGCTAATAAACTACATAGGGGGCAGGAGGACCAGTCCCATCAATCATTAGACCACGCTCAATTAGAGATAGGGTGACACCAGAGAGAAAGAGAGAGAGGTAGAGGGAGCGAGAGAAAGAGAGACAGAGGCTATTGTTCATCTTGAAATTATAGTGAAGAGGTGTCACAAAATGGATTCTCAGACCATTTTTATGGCCTATATCTACAAAGGCAGAGGCCATTACAGCATATGAGGGACAGGTTTCACCAAAGGATAAAGAGAGATCATTGCAATCAGTGTGCATTGCTGCTTTACTGTGTGTGACCTAGAGTGTGTGTGCGTGTGTGTGCGCGCACGTATGTGTGTGTGTGTGTGTGTGTGTGTGTGCATTATTTAAGCCTCACAGAGTGGGTGAGCTGTGATGGATTACAAACAATCCTCTGTGTGTGTGGCTGTGGCTATGTGAGACTGAATGTGCACATGCAAATGAATATGTGTTGGTTGTGCATGCTTGTGTGCGTGGGTAGGAGAATGTGTACACATGTTGTGTGTGTAGGTGTGTGTGAGTGTGTGTCAGTGTGTGTGTGCGCATGTGAGTGATGTGCATGTGAGTGAGTGATACTCCCCCTGCACTCTGTGTTGACGGTGTTGGGTGACAGGCCATGACAGTGAGGAACAAAAGAGATGCGGTAAAACTCCACCACGACCCTCCTCTGGTGCCATTTCCTCCCATCTCCTCTCCTCTCCTCTTTTCACTTCTACTCTCCTGATCTATTCTTCCCTCTCTCTATCCCTCTTCCCATCTCCTCTTTCACCCCTTCCTCTCCGCCAGCCTTTGTCGATAAAAAGGTGAGTCACTAAGGCTCCTGGGATGGTGGGGGCAACCCAGATCGTCAAGCCGCTAACAACACCAATCTCCTAATTCTCTTTTTCCTCATTCCTCTGGAGGAGAAGCGTGCACACACACACACACACACACACACACACACACACACACAAACCACACATTACTGAGCTGGTTGCACTGCTATCTGTGTGTACATACTGTATGATGTATTATAAATGATAACACAAAATTGTCATGTCCATAGACACACTTTTAGCATGGGTTTGCTGTGGATAGGGAACTCCAACTATCCTTCAGATAGAGGACTCCAGCAAAGCAAACACACAAATGAAACAAAAATGCTTTACAGTGATATGTCGGATTATTCATTTCTGATATGTTGTCATATGCATACAAGTTAGCTGGAATACATGCTGAAATGGTGTGTCCGACGAAGTCATCTACAAGGTCATCTCAAGGGATATCTTTGTCTGATAGTGAGTGAAGGTGTTAAGGCAGGGGTGGGCAATTAATTTCTACATGAAAAATTTGAGCTCAAAATTAATTTTCTCCCATTGTAAAAAGCAGTTTATAATCCATTGTGATAAGCTTTTACTAGTAATCAGAAGTACAGGAATATTCTGTAAATATCGTGCAGACACGTAAATAATACATCACGACTTCTCAAAATAGAGCAACACAGTTGTATCGGATACACAGCATTAATACTTATTCATTTATGACCAAACAAGGATGGGCCAAACAAGGATGCCCAAAGGTCCGCATGTGGCCCTCGGTAATGCCCAGGTCTGTGTTAAGGATTAGAACAGCCACAGTATGTAAGCTTAGTAATACATACCCATCTATGCACTCTGGAAAAATGGAGCTTCAGTTAATGTACATAATGATGGGGATGCTCGCAACAATGAAGCCATCTGATGTTAGAGTAAGTAATTGGGGCAACTGTCCATGTGTTCTGTCCTTCAAAGCTCTCTGAGATCGCTCTCGTGAATGGTTTCTCGTTACTGCCGTTTCAACACTGTTGTGAGCCACCAGAAAGAGTCTGCCTGGCTGTATTAAAGTCTGGGAAATTATGGTATTACTCAAATGTATTTTTGCATTAAAGTGCAAATGAAAGCTCGGCTATGAAAAGATGTGGGTTGAAATGTGTAAGGGTTCCCCTTCAAAAAATGCAGTAATGAAAGTGTCCAACAAATTTCATTTTATTTGACCAATTTAGGTCAGAGTGTATACTAAACACTTGTATGACTAAATGATTGTGTTACGCCTGAAATCCAACTGCTCATCCTGAAGTCAGTTTGAAAGCAAACAAAACAAAGACCTTCAACTAAGGCGTCTGTACAGAGAATACGAATGCTCTTTTCTTTTGGCTTGTACCATCTGAAGTTGCATCAGTGGAACACACCTTGATAATGTGGGTAAACTGAACTTGGGTGGTACTGTACTGCACACTCCAAAGTAGCAATACCATGACCTTCAAAATAATGTTTTTCTGCTCTCTCTGAGTGTCCATTAAAAAGTATGCTGCCAAGCACCACTGTGTTTTATTATATTGATGTTCATGTGTTTTATATGCACAACATCTATGTCCCTGTGCTGCCCATACAATCATAATGTACCAAAAAAAACACTCTTCCATGCAGTGCCGTCCATTTCATGAAAAATCTAATGCTTGAACGAATAATGGCAGGCTTGACACTGGGCACATGAAAGAAACTCTGTGAGTGTACGTGATGTACAACCCGGTCATGTATTCATTGGTCAGGCTTTCTCAGAAATGCACCAGCCCCAAGGAAAACACTTCAGAGGAAGCAGCACAGAGAGTCTTAATGCAATGCATCTCAAATGCGTTTATTTACTTCTGCATTCGTCCAAGACCTTGTCCTTTTGTCAATGATGCTCTGAGCTCCAGTCTACAAAGAGTCTCGTTCAGATTTCAGTTCTCTGACCAAATTTTGGTCAAAGCTCTGGATGATGCACTTAAGTCACACAATTGAACAAGCCAAACAAAACCTAAATGGTTAATTTCCGTAGCAATTGGATGCTACGAGAGAGACAAAACTCTTAAACTATAATAAAATGTTCCTTTAGAAGGTTCTGTATGGAATAGCTAAATAGTTATCTTTAAGGAGAAAAAAATGCATGTGTCTACCTTCCTCAGGGTATAGCCTACCCCTTGTAATGAGAAATGCGCTACCTGTAATTTATGTAGTCTAAAAATGTCCTGTAATGCAATTAAATTAATGTCTTGCATGTCCTTACACTGTTTTGTCACAATTTCACAATGCTGCACTATAATTTGTGGCTTGCTCAATGTAGACCATTAACAAATGACACAGTTAATGAAAAGAAAAAAATGGAGAAAATACAAAAAAATTTGAAACGAGTGTCTAGATTGGCATAATCTGTTTCAGTTGCAGTGGGTGGTGGGACGCATGTGAGCAGTGATTACAAGAGTTGTCGTCATCGCCATCTGGCCTGAGATGACTATCACACACACACACACACACACACACACATACAGTACACGCACACGTGCACACAGAAACGCATTACCACACCCCACCCACACACTTTCAGACACACACACACACACACACACAGTTCTGTTTGGAAATGTGTCCAGCAAGTCTGTCGTCATTTGGCTATTACCCATTACCCATCTGAGCCACTGAGTGACAAAGGCAAAAAAGAGGCCCCAGTCTGGTTATTCACTTCTCCTCTCTCTTACTAACTTACTTACTTACTTACACACACACAAGTGTGAAACGTAATTTCGATTCCTTTGTATGTCGAGTACATGTGAAGAAATTGACTTGACTTGACACACACACACACACACACAAAATCTTTCACTCTAATTGATATCCCTCAGTATTCCATTTGCATCCCTTTCACCACAAATCTTCTTTCCCTTCTTTTCTTCAAGGTTCTAACAAGCCATCTAATTCTACCACTAACTGTCACCTTGCCTTGCTCCTTCACACAGTTCTCCAGAGAGACTTTCATCCAAAACACCTTTCTTTCCCTGCTCTTGCTCTCTCCCATTACCCACCAGCACCACTTTTCGCTTCTTCCCCTTCATATTTTCACCAAAAACACCTTCTCGCTCTCTCTTTGAGAAAAGGAGCAGACGGGAAGTGAAGGCCTGGGCGTGAGGAGCCAAGACCAACAACCGGTCTCTATTAATACCCTCTTTCACTCATCAGGACCAGGATCCACAGCCAGGGCAAAGTGTGTGTGTGTTTCTGTGTGTGTGTGTACGCATATGTGACCGAGTGTGACTGAGAGTCAGTGTGAATGTGCCTGTGTGTGTGTATGAGTGTGTATTTGTGTAGTTGTGTGAGTGTGTGTGGTTGTGTGCATGTGTGTGCGCACATATGTGACCGAGTGCCACTGAGAGTCTGTGTGAATGTGCCTGTGTGTGTGTGTGTGTGTGTGTGTGTGTATATGTGTGTGTAATATGCATATGTGTCTATACGTGACAGTAAAAATGAGATTCAGTGTGAATGTGCACATCTACATCCGTGATTCATTAAAAATGCCCCCTCCCAACACCACCACACCTCCCCTCCCCATCCACCCCTCACTCCCACTCACACACACACACACACACTTGGGGAATGATGAGAAAACCATACTATATTTAGACTGCCCCTTCCTCATGGTCCATGCGTGGGTGAGGCAGTGTGTGGGGTGAAGGGAGTTTTATTGAAAGAAGTGTGTGTGTTTGTGTGTGGTATGTAGGCTAGATGAGTCACAGTGTTCTGCTAAGTGTTGGTGTGTGTGTTTCTGTGTACTCTCTCTTCGCATTTCACACACTAATGCGATGACAACACTATTATCATTGGAAGGGTGTGTGTGGGACTCTAAAGAGACCACGAGTCTCATTTTGGGCTGGGTATTGTTGCTGATTTCCTGAATCGATACGATTCCGATTCACAAGGTCACGATCCAATCCAATTTTCAATCCAATTTGATTCGATTTGATATTGACTTATTCTTTGTGTCAATACTAGTTTCTATACAAGTTTATTTAAATGGAGTATAATCCTACTGTATGTTGGGCTGTACAATATTATCTGTGGACAATTAATTTTGCCAGTAACTAGTTATTTTATCATTTATTTAATCCAATATTATAGTATTGCCTATTTGAACTGCTACACATAAATAAATAGCTGTGACTGACAGAAAACATCCCGTGTGTGTGTGTGTGTGTGTGTGTGTGTGTGGTGTGTGAAGAACAGAGAGAGGCAGAGTCAATGAATGAGAATTTTGGAATAAAAGAACATCTAGGTTTTATTATGCTCACGAGAAAAGATAGATCCGCAAATTTTTAAATCGATATTGTATTTTTTTTTTAGATCGATACTGATCGGTGAAACAATTCTTTGAACCCAGCCCTAGTCCCATTCTTATGATGTCATCAAATCTTGGTCAGTTCAAAATGTTTTCATGTGTACAGCTGTTGCTCTTCAAATCGTGTCCGAACAAAAAAGGCCTTTCAGTGGATAACTCAAAGGTTGCTTTAGACAGGGGCTTTTATCTTCAAAATATGCAGTGCACTTCAAGTTCTGACCTCTGCTAGCCATGCATGTTTTTTTTCTGCATATGGAAAATGTTTCAAAGTCAACGTGTCCGAGAATGTGCACGGTCATTGATTTTCATGACAGTGCATGCCACTGTGAGGACATCAAAAGCCAGAGCCATGCACAAGCCAAACACACACACATACTCACACACCCACAATCCCTTGAAAATATCCTCACGTGCACACCCTTCATTCTACTCCACCACCCTTGCCACACACACTAAGAAACAGAGAAGGTCTTTGTACACCCAAGCCTCTACCCTGACCACAAATGGTACCTGACACACACAAACACACACACACACACTCTCTCTCTCTCTCTCATAGCCTCAGCATCACAGCTACACCAGTAAAGTCACTGCCTGGCAGACGCAAGTCTCCTTAAATGTGGGCCAGCTGCCTTTGAAGGTAAATAGAGCATTCAGTAATAATCCTCCAGAACAAGTTCCCATGCACACAGACACATGCTGCACTTACACACACACAAACACACACACACACACACACACACACACACAGACACTTTGTAAGGAAGAGGGCTATGGAACAACATGGTGGCCTGATCAGGTGGCTAAACCAGATGATTCAGCATCTTACCTCACTGACTTGACTCACACACAGCTGAAAACCGGTCACTCTGCTTTGACCTTTAAAGACACAGTAAACACTTACTTAACTTGTCTGTCAAGTATGCAAATGCTTGTTTGTAAGGCACAATGTGTCAGGCTGATGAAAGCTATGATTTTGAATGGCTGATTTTGACTAAAATAACAGATAGCCGGGCATATACAAAACTGTATGGACAGCAAAGCATTGGGGAGCTGTCTAATCATACAACTCCCACTATAACCATAGAGCCTCTCTCTGCCTGAGATCAACCACAACCACAATTTCACATTCTCCTAGGTTATTGCAGACCTTTAGCCTAAAATGGGAATGGGAATGAGGTTGGAACAAGGTTCATCCTTCCTTCTTTTTTCCCCCTCCTCTAATGAGGTTCATCCCTTCATTTTCTCTCTCATACCCCCTTTAACCCCTCTCCCCCTCTCCTTTGTCTCAGTCCACCCTGCCTCGGACCTCAATTGAATTGGGGTGCTGTCGTGGGTTGGGGCTTGTAACTTCTTTCATAAATGAAATTATCCAACTTTTTAGCACGTAATTGTGCTTAAAAGGTTGTTTAAAACAATACTTGGGTAATATTTCAAGATTTTGCCATGGATAGGATTAACGGGAGCATAATACATGTCCTTTATCGGGTCCTGAAAAAAAAATGATTTTACTATTTACAATAATGTGCACAATTGAGTGGTAGAAGAGACAGAATTAATTTCAGTATATTTCTGTGGATTATTTTATCTCTCATGCAACAAATGCAATTAAATTAATGAAACGTTATCAGATTCAGAAAATAACTACAGCCATGCTAGTCAAAAATCAGCTATTTGTAGCGAGACTACTGAATATACTCCACAGTACTGTAAGTAAAATAAACGCTGCCTTCCAGATTTGCCTGATTTATAAATCATTATCTTGTGTTGTCCTTTTTAGAAAATATGGTTATCTGTGAAATAGATGATTATGATGATGATCATAAATGAACTTTAGTGTTATTTCATACACAGACACAAACACACACACACACACTTACCTATGACACAAAAAGCATGCCCACAAGAAAAGAGTCGCTACGGAGACACAGGAACCTTGGTAAACCAACCGATTTACCCCAAACAAACAAACAAAAGTCTAAACAGGCCTGTTTGTGTGTCTGTGAATGAATATTAGAGAAAGGCAAACTGTATGTGCACAGGTTGGGTATTGTGAAATTCATTGCCAATCCAAGCCACAGTGTCTCTCAGACTCTCTGCTCTTCTAATCGCAAAGGCTGAATATCATTGGGAGATCTGTGTGTTTGCCTGGCCTTTCACGATGGTCTTGCACACCACCATGACCATATCTTTCCCCCCTCCCATAGTGACAATGAAATGGCAGCAACCTTTGCTGCCAGCCATTGGCAGAAAATCTCCACAGGAGTGACTCCTGATTGGCCAAGCCTGGCACCTGCCCCTGACCAATCACGGTGCCTGTATCCATGTGAAAGAAGCTTGTGGAGCTATTTAAATCTAGCCAGAATGCACAAGACTGCTTATATGTGCATCTTACTTTGAGAAAGAGGTAGAGGATGAGATAGAGAGATAGAAAAAGACTAGGGAGGCAGAAGAGAGGAGTTTTACAAAAAAAAGAGGGATGCCCAGTCTGTGAATGACTGGAATGACCCACAGTTGCAGGTTTAAACTGATGTGATACTGCCGGATTGTGCGACCGTGTTTGTGTATGCTTTACTGCATTCTGCTATAGTTTCTTGCTTTTTCGGTGTCTCTCCCTACAGGACTGTGTGTGTGTGTGTGTGTGCTTATGTCTGTGTGGATGTGTATGTACATGCGAGTGTGAGTATGTTCATGTGTTGTTGTGTACTGGTAGAACTGGGGTCTGTTTGTGCCGATGCCTTTTCTGCCCGTCCTGAATGAATAGAGGGGTTAACAGTGGGCATTGGCAGGACGGTGAAATCGAGTGGACAGATTGCAAAGCTTGAGGACTGCACAAGAGTGGAAGGGCACAGAGGAATCAGGTCTGTGAAACACACACATTCACACACGCACACAAACACACACACACACAAACACAAATATACACACACGCGCACACACACACACACACACACACTTGCACATGTACTCTCCAACAGATTTTAAAAAGACTACACCTAATGGAGGACCGGGGCAACTGAGTGGCAAACCAACGTGACATGGGTCTTCCGCCATTTTGTCTCTTGCTTGTTTTATTGCTGCGTCACTTTCTGGCGATTCCTCAAATGGTGGCCAACAAGGTAAATCTTCTTGCCGTTAATATCCAGCCAGTGACGTAGAATTTGAAAACAGCATTTACTGGCAGAATGGAACGACTGAGGCATTTACAGTGCTGTGTAATGAGGTTCTAACTTCTATGGCTGAAATGGAATTTTTACAGCTCTAAAACAACACATTTTAGCAATGAACATGAGTCGCTATGTTGAAGATCACCCGATGATCACTGCATTGATAATAATAATAATTGATAACCCTTGTTAATGATTGGGAGTAGTAGTTATGACATTACTGTTGCCTCTCCACTCTTACTTCATACTGTAGGCCATTCCCATTTCTCTACACTATCTCTTTACCTCATTCTTCACCCTCTCTCTTTAATGCACAATAGACAGACAACACCTACATTTCACTACATTTTTTATCTTTTAAAAAAAGTATGTGACAATAAATATCCTTGAATCCTTGAATCCTTTCTGTTTCAACAGGACTTGGACACAAAATACAAGACTAATAAGTAATCACAAACTACTCAATACAATTTCAGAGAAAATAAATTACCCTGAAGTACACGTGCGTCACTATACCTGTCTATTCACTGGAAATGAAATTTGGGTATTGGTCTTCTTTTTTTTTCTTTTTTTTTGTTCTTTTTAAGTCATATAGTCAACACTGTAAATGTCAAAGGTAATTTTTTATGGGTCAATCATAGTACCTTCGATTTGGTTACTGTCGCAAGTCATAAGCTGCATTTGCTATGCTTTACTTTGCATTTCGCAGCTTTTGATTAGAAGCTTAACTGCTGAGCCATCATATCACCATGAGCTATGTTTGAACTGGTTAAACTTAATATTTCATTTTTCATATCCCTCCAATCATGGTTCATTTTATGACATTGTCAGTCAACTGCTTATTTATTAAATTTAAGAAAAAAACATTAATCAATAAAGAAAAGAAAAAGAATATAAAAAACTGTTTAATTGCCTGACATTTATTGTTAGTGTTATTGTATGCTTGTTTCTTCTTCTGCTGCCTCTCTCTCTCTCTCTCTCTCTCTCTCTCTCTCTCTCTCTCTCTCTCTCTCTGTGTGTGTCTGTCTGTAGAGAAGTTCAATAAAATGATCTTCATTATAATTCTAATTTTTTTTTGTGCATACTACAAATAACATTCACAAGCAGAAGGAAGGCCTGATTGTGGAGTAAAGATATAAATGACTAACTCACGAAAGACCTGCAAGTTACTGTATTTTGTAGAGTTTTTTTAGTAGGTCCATCATGAAGAAGTCCAGGCCAGAGTCTGCAATTCTAGCAATCGAGTTAACCCCAAATGTGTCATGCTGGTAGGCTTCAGGTTGGGAGCAGGAGTTTTTTAAGCCTTGTTGTCACTTTACTTTTTTACTCACTGAAAGTGTGGAAAAATGTCAGTGTAACAAAGTGGGCCTACTAACATGATAGAATAGGCCCTAGGGACTTCACTAGAGTCCTCAGAAACTACTTCAGAATGAATTCCCCAAGCCTAACTAAAAAGTACACAAAACACACGTTCCAATAATAAAGACAAATGGCAATAACATTTTTGGTCTATTACAAACAAACCGTCAAACCCACAACATAATCTAAGAAGTCGAGGAGAATTTATTACTGTAGACTACTTCCTTCAAGCACTGGGAACAGGTCATGTGACCTAGTTGTAAGGGGGTAACTGCGCGAGATGCTTACTGAAGGAACGGTACTGTCAGTTACTCTACCTGAGGCGTATAATTAACAATTAATCAGTCAGACTGATTCAAGCAAGAAATAAAATACAACAGGTGAGTGCATACTTTGGCGGTTCGAGAATTACCTTTTGTTAATGAATAGGCGTTGGACCATAGGTAACAACTTTGTGTTACTTCGTATACTGCTGTTTAGCAGACGAGCTAACACATCTCCTTGGTAATGTTAGCTTCTCAAAACGAACTGGCATTTCCTGCGGAGTGCAGAGCATTGCCCTTCTTCCATTAGCTAAATGTTCTCTTTTGTTCTTATGAATTCACTTTTAAAGTTTATTTTTTTTAATGCAACTTGGTCTTTATCGCATTTAATTTGTGCACTAGATCCATTCATTCCGTTTTGTTGTCATACTTATGCACTCTCAAGCAAGCGTTACATTTGGTCACCATGACGACGAACTATACACGCGCAGGATTGTCATGCTTTGAGCGCGAGCCTGCTGTGAGCAAGCGCAGCTCCCCTGCAGGGCTTTCATAACTTCTCTCCCAAGATTTGTAGCCTAGCAAACCTCTTGGCAGTTTTCTTTTGGGATTGTTATATTTTCAAAAAACATAATGTAAAACGACTACACTGACAGATATATTTGTTCCTTTGTAAGTGATTCTCTATTCTATACTCTATTCTCAATCACAGGAATCACATGGCCTATATTTCTCTATAATTATATAAACAAATTATAGGCCATGTGATGAATCAAAAGTCTTAAGATATGCCACTATTAGCAATTATTTGCAATAAATCATGTGAGAAAAAAAAAAATCTAAAACACAGCCTGCTAGTGGTGTGAACAGAATCACCATTATAGCCTTTAAAGGTCTGGTCAAGACTACATGATTGATACCTGTATAAAATATTAAAATAATAGGCCTGTTTGCCCACCTAGGTGTACTATGTTTGTGCTTTCATTTCTTTTCACTCTGAAACATGGTCCCCACAGGTCCTGGATGGTGGCAGAGCAATGCTGTGTGTTTTAGGCCTCTGAGGTTTTTCACTCTCATTGTGGTTCATCTCAAAACGCTAATTTGGGTGATGGAGCGCAGATGCGAGAGTAGGGAACCCTTCTATAGAGCTTCAAGTTCTGGAGCCCTCAAGACCAGTGCAGAGATTGTGCAGGAGGCTCGACAGTCACTGCGGACATTGCGCACCCAGCGGCCTTTCACCCCACTAAACGAACATCGTCAGCTGTTTGGGGAAGGGTCTTCTCGTCCACGGGATGGGCGCCCTCCTTCTGCCTTTAGGTACCAGTAAATCATTAAAATAAAATAAATAAAATTGTTATTATAACATTATATAGGCTAACTTATTTGTTGGAGACACATATTTCCTTCGTCTGTATTCCACCAAATAATGATCCAAAGTTGATCGAAACTCCTAAAAAAAAATTTATTTCATTTGGCCCTGGCATTGCATTTTTATGTAATCTTGCGTCACCTACAGTATACATACTCATATGCACCTGTAATCTGTGTCACCCGTAGCCTGCACGCCCGGAACTTTGAAGCACCGGACTCCAGGCCAGGTTCAGGGACACGTCTCTCTCCCCTTGATCATGTGAGTTAAAATCTCTCTCTCTCAATTCAGCTGTCAGTTCAACTATGATGAAAATTGGCATAGTTAATTGGTTACTGAAACCTAGAAAACATGAGAAAATCATTACTCTCTCTGTTGGTCAGTCACATTCTTTGGCCTTGGTCAGTCACTGACACATCCCTTCAGTCCTCAAAATTACATCATCATGTAAACATCTTCTGAAGTTATATAAAATTACATTTATTTTTTATATATGCATTTATTTATCAATGCATTTAATGTGCATCTGTGAATTATTTGTTTTCTTGTAAAAGTTTCATTGCTTGTTTGGTTTTGTTAGTTGTTAGTTCACTCCTAAAATCATTACCCTTCTTGCTGTATTTTATATTGCCTTCAAAAGTATTTTTCTTTGCAGTAACAGCATTCCACAGCATTAATTCCACATGTTTATTTAAACTACACTGTTTGCTCCTCTCTCTATGCGTCCACATGCTGCTTGCTTCTCTGTTTGTGTTATTTCTCTATTTCTGTTTTCTTTCATTCTCTCGACATACAATCAAAAGGGATCTGCACATTATTAGTTTGTTGTCGTTTCTGTCCATAAAAACCTCATGTTGTGTTTTTTTTCCCCTTGGGTGTAGCAAATACAACATGCCATAAATTTAACAGCATTCCTTTCAAATTATATTCCTCATCTCCCTTTAGACATTCTTTGTTCCTCTCTTTTACTCTTAAATGTTTTCTCTCTTTCAACGATATGTTATCTTATTCAGTCCTTTCTAAATTCCTTAAAAAAAAAACTTTTAATATGTTATAATCACACTAGATTGGGCAGATTTTACAATATATTTTCCCCATGCCCATGGTGCAAACAATGAACAATCTCCAAAACAACAATATCCTGAACAATATCATCTTCTTACTGTTCTGTTAATGACCTACATTCTGTCTCTTGTTATTCCGAGTTTGAAATTACAGTGAATGGAGGGTTTCTCCTTCAAATGTATATTCTAAAAGCATTTTTCTCTGTTGTAGTCCTGTAACACCCTGTCCTGTAACATCCTGTCCTAACTCCAGATGAGCAAGTGTTATTAACAGAATCAGTTTGATTACTATTTTTAATTTGACTGTAGGCGATGCAAAGCATTGCTCTGTGACGCCATGTGTCACAACATTTTCACAGAACTTTGGCTGCTCGCTTGCTCCTTTTTTTGCGAGAACAGAATAGCAATATTTAGTTGTCTGTGGACAAAGAACATTTAGTGCTAATGACAGGCACTTGCTGTTAGAAGGCGGTGTTGCAAACAAAAAAAAGGTTGGGTGACATTTGTGTGTGTGTGTGTTTCTCCATCTCTTTGGTTTCTGTATGTGCGCAGAAGCCCAAGCTGCCGTTGGCGACTGTGGCGACTTGTGCCCTTGAGGAGGCGGTGGTGCTGCCCAGACCGCCTGTCGGGCAGACAGACGGCAGGAAGGGGCCGGGGGCGAGCAGAACCAGGCTGCTTCGGGCTGGATCCCCCGCCAGGCTTCCGCCTGTGAGCCCACCACACAACACGGATGGTGAGAGATAGAGAGAGAGAGAGAGAGAGAGGTTTATACAGAGTATGTGGGAAATAAAAGGAAAAGGGAGATGTGAGGGAGATAGATAGAGAGAGAGAGAGAGAGAGAGAGAGAGAGAGAGAGAGAGAGAGGTCAAAGATGAAAGGGGAAATATGTGAAAAATGAGAAGCATAGAAAGGATGAGTGAGACAATAGTTTAAGGTTGAGATGAGTGACAGAGAGAGGAAAGTAAGTGACAGGAGATAAGAGAAGGCAGAGAGAGGAAAAAAGAAGAGATGAGAGAATGAAAGTAAGAGAAAAGAGGAAGTGGGAGTAGAAAGAGAGTACAGTAAACCTAGAAAAGAGAGAGAGAGAGAGAGAGAGAGAATATGGCAAAAGAAAAGGAAGACATAGAAGGAGATAAATAAGGAGAGACAAAAGTTTTAGGTCAAGAAAGAAAGAGAGAGAAAGAGAAAATATGCCATTAACAGAAAGAGTAAGAAAGAAGATTAGAAGTAGGTGGAAAGAAAAAGATAGAATAGTTTCTCTTCCTCCAGGCTTCCAGTAACTGTTCTTTCACTGTTACATAGTCAGACAGTAAAGCAGTAGCTAGAAGAGTAGCTACAACCTAGAGATGGGGGCAGTTCAGCACTAGTTACACACACACACACACACACACACACACACACACACACACTAATGTTTGCACAGCCTCAGGAATAATTCACTTTGTGCAAAGTATCTGCGAAGAATCGAATATTTAAATATAAATGCAGTCTTGGATAGAGTTAGAAAGTGAATGACGGATCGAGAGGGAGTTTAATAGGGAGTGAAGAAGGAAGAGAAAGAAAAACATGGCAAGAAAAACACTCTTCAAGAGGCTTTGCCAGCAGAATGAAAGAGGGTGACTGAGCGGAGGAGTGAGGAAGAAATAGAGAGGGAGAAAAAGAGCCATGGAGAGAGAGGTGACAGCTCCCTGGAGCTATGCACTTCATTATCACATTGACAATGTCACCGACTTCCCAGAAAGACAGTGCTGCGCGCACACACACACACACACACACACACACACACACACACACACACTCATACGCATACACCCTTTCTCAGCTTTCTCTATTCAAGCGTCTGTCAGTCTCACTGAAGGCTCTTTTTAAAGTAACCTCACATGGCCCAGTGGTGGAGTACAGTGTTGAGAGTTTAGTGTGTGTGTAAGTGTGTGTGTGTGTGTGTGTGTCTGCATGTGTGTCTGCGTATGTGTGTGTGTATGAGTGTGTGTGTTTGTCTGTGCTCCACTTCACTCTTTGCATGAATAGAGCTTTTCACCAACCATAGCTTATGGCGTAATTTACATCCTCACCAGCGAGCTCTCTTTCAGACAGTGTGTGTGTCTATGTATGCTGACATGCATGTGTGTGTGTGTGTGTGTGTGTGTGTGTGTGTGTATGTGGGTGTTGTATGGGGAAGAGGTTATTAAAGGTCATTTTGTTAGTTTGAATAGAATATGTCTCGTGTAGCTTGCATTTTAGCCAGTGCTTTTTAGAAATATGCATCATAGCAACAGTGTGTCTCCGTCACTCAACTCTTTTAACATCATAGATTCAGATGCATTATAGTGAAAGGTGGAAAAATAACTCAAAACATAAATGGTTTTCCGTGTGTGTGTGTGTGTGTGTGTGTGTGTGTATGTGATTTCTGCAGCGGTGAGGCCAGAGGGTAGTGATTCACCTTTGAACCGTGGCATCGCCCTGCATGAGAGAGTGACTGCTGAATCTCCTCCTGCAGCTGCTTGTTCGGCCACAACCAGGGAGCAGGACCAGCCCTCACAGCCACACACACGCAGACCCTCCATAAACAGGTAGATCTGGTCCCTCACTGTCCCCTCCCTCCCTCTTTCTCTCTCTCAGCCTCTTTTAGCAACTCTCTCTCTTTCATCTCTCTTTCTTTCTCTCTGTCTCTCTCTCTCTCTCTCTCTCTCTCTATCTATGTTTCATCATGGATATCATGTAGTGCATGTACAGGTGATAGTAAGTTGCAGATGTTTTTTGTTGGTAACCTGCTAGTTCATTTGCAATGCTGTGTGTTCTCATAGCTTGGTGTTGATGGTGGTGGTATTGTTGACATTTGGGCTGCATTACATATTGTTATTATATCCACAAAGGTTAGTCTCTTTAGCTATTTCTCCTTTCATTTATCCTTCTCTTTCTTTTTGTCTTTACCTGGAATGCAATTGCAATTTCTTGCCATTTCTATCTCTCTTTTCCCTCTTTCTCTTCATCCCTTTCACACTCGAGCTCCAGTATCCACTTTTCCTCCAGTATCCTCTGTCTCTCTTTCCTCTTGTCACTTTTACTCTTCTCTCTCTCTCTCTCTCTTTTTTCTTTTTCTTCTCTGCCTCCCCGTCTCTGTTTTATAAATCCTGATTCAGATGTAAAGATACACAAAGGTTTCCATGGCACCATCTGTGTGTGTATGCTGGGGCAGCCTAGTGTCTCCAAGTCCCATTCACATCCACTGAATCAGGTCCTTTCAGCCCTTTGTGCCAGAGTACCATTCAAGGTGATGTTACCCACCCAGATCATTATTTAGCTTCGTACACATATACCTCTTTCTCGCTTTTACCATTCATTCATTCATTCATTCATTCATTCATTCATGTAATAAATGCACTCTTCTTCTTTATTGATTTTTCTTTCTTACTTTTCCTATTCTTTTTTTTGTAATCTGTCTTAGCTTTTTAAAAAATACGAACAACTACTAGTCATTGATAAATAAATGGCCAAATTCACAAGCTGTTGAATATCAAAATAATTGTATGTCCTGGTGGCGCCTGGTGTTGATGCTGTAAGGCACTTCATACTCTGTCTTTCGCCTTTCCTCCTTTCCTTCTTTCCACCTATCTTCCATTTTTCCATCCCTCGTTTTCTTTTTTCCTCTTTTGCCGTGGAGTTTCTGCAGAGCTCATCAGTTGCACATCGGTGCGCCTCTTCAGCCTTGGCGCTTTGAGACTTCTCTCCGATTCATTCCGTGCATCGATTTCTGTGTGTGGTGAACATGAGCCGCAGTAAAACACTTTTACAGCCAGCTCACTCTTTTGCATCTGCGCACGCCGCTTCTTGACCGGCTCACTGCTGACCCTAATGCCGAGTGGCAGGGCTAATATTTCAGGATTCTGGTTGAACTTGTTGAGCTGGCAAAGGCACCAGATAATTTGTTAAAATTTAAGAGCAGGATGTATTTGCCTGTTGCCTCCTTGTCATTATCCTATTTCACTGTTTTTACACCCCTCAGGGTGATACTTATGGCTACATACTATACATATACACATGCATACAAAATACCTCATTGGTTGCAACTTGTTAAATGTCTGAAGAGTGCCAGGAGACACAACACGAGCACCAGTGGGGTTGTTAAATTGTATCAATGCAATTTAATTGATATTCTATTCAATTTTATTTGTATTGCGCATTTTTACAAAGGGCATGTCTCAAAGCGCTTAACACAAAACCAATATGAGACCTCTATAATAGATGAGCCTGTAAAAAAGTAACTGCTGAAACTAAACAATAAAAAAAGCTAAAAAAATAACTCACTGCACTTACCATCAAAAACAAGTGATGTCCTCTTTTAAAGTCACATAATATACTGATACATGGTATTTAGATGGTTCAACAATTGTGTTGCTTCTGTATGTGGTAGTGTAGTACCTAAGCTGGTTTGCTGTAAGAGGCCCCTGCATCTACTTAAGCTCCATTTGTAGTTTACTTCACTTGTCACGGGAGAACCCACTAATCAGTCAGTCACATTTTATAAAGCTTTTCAGTCACTTTTCAATGGCCGTTGTCAACGCCTGCCTGTCTTCTGTGTGGAGTGAACTGAAGCTTTTCAGATCTCAGACATGAGACATTGGGAGGGGAGGGGTGTAAAGAAGGAGTTTTATGTTGGCAGAAAGAGCCTACTGTAGGTGTTGGAAAGCTCAGTGAAACAGCCTCATAGGAACTACCTCATAGGATCTGCCAGACTTAGACAACCTGAGTGGAACGGCCTTGAAACAACCTTATGGAAACAGCCTCATCAGTAAAATAGCTCAACTCAAATGCCCTCTTGGAGAAAAGGCCTCTGTGAAACAGCCTTGAAGCAGTGTTTAGTAAAACAGCTGCAGCGAAACTAAGGAAACAACCTTGGTGAAACAGGATCATCGAAACTGTTTGGGTGAGACAGCCTGGTCAGCAGATAGGTGGATGATAGTGCACCTAACATTCACATTCACATCTTTGACCCAAGTTTGGGCAGTACTGTATGTTCAGCTTGGCTGATTTCAGCAGACATATGCAAGCTTGGTTTTGTGATGTATTCAACCTGTTGAATATACACCAGAGCCTCCCTCTTGCAGTGGTGCCTGTTAGTGGACATTGTTAAATTCTCTAAAGTAAAGTCTGACTGGTGTGCAGTGAGACACCCTCAGTGAAGCAGCAGTATTTGCCAGCGAGGCCTGGGCCTAGTGAACCGGTAGAGTGCCTGTTGTGTGGTGCTTCTTATACAGAGGCTGAGCCACAGCATCAGTTGAGAACAAGAGGAAGGAAGTGGGATGCCCCGCTGTTGGTGGGAGCACCGTTATGTTGGGGCACCGTTATGCACACTCCACCCTCATCTCCGTAACCTCCCCCCCCAACCTCACCCCTACACTCACACACAGCCACAATAGCAGTGATGAAGCAAGACAACAACCCGCTCATCTGCCATTTGAGAGTTCCACTCAAACAACCTTTTTCTCCCCCACATAACGTAGACACTTTTATTTGTTTCTCAGACTGTTCTACTTATACTTACTGTCTAGTACAACAAACTGACACTGATGATCACAGGGTTAGGTTCTGAAAGCTGAACAAGTTTAACCCTCAGATTTGTAACCACTGGCTTGACACTTGGTGGTATAGCAGCCATTCCACTTCTGAACATAGCAAACAGAAAATCAAATAGAAAGTCACTTGCTAGTGAGATCCCCACCGAAAAACTGTGGTAGATCAGGGAGAAGTCCAACCCACGGTCTGGTTTTACATGGAATACACACACCTGTAGGAGCTGAGTAGACATGGGTGACAGCAGTGGCCTTGCAGATTCATATCACATAAAACCAGAAATGCAGAAACACCTGTGAATTGCTTCAGGTGAGAAGACAGACAGAGAATGGGAAAATGCAGACAAATTCAGACGAAAGACGACCAAGAAGAAAATAAAAATGCAAATGTCAGAGGGGCTGACAGGTGGACTGAAATGTAAAAGAAAGAAAGATAAAAGGGCCTTGGAGAGGATTCTGCTGTTCAGTACTGCTGTATCAGCTGAGCTCAAATACAACTGATCCCCTGTCGGCTATCTCTGCTGGGAACTCCAAATCAGATGAAGCCTACAGGAGCCAGCATCCATTTGTGAGTGAGATCAGTAGAGACAGATGAGAGGGAATGGGGATCGTCAAACGTGACACAGATGAAGACAGATGAGGAAAAGTTTTGTGCATTATCACTCTCTCTCAAACCCATCACTCTATCCCGCTCTCACTCTTTCACTCATTCTCTCTCTCCTTAATTCTGTTATTCTCCTTTCTCTCTGCCTCTTTCTTTCCTTTTCTCTCTTGTTCATTCTCCCCCTATCTCTCTCTCTCTCTCTCTCTCTCTCTCACACTCCATGTCTTCCTCATTTTCTCATTCTTTCACATGTTCTCTTTCATTCTCTCTCTCACTCTCTTTCTCCCATTGTCTCCCTCATTCCCCCTCTCTCTCGCATGCGCTCCCTCATTGCTGCTAATGGATGAGTATTAGATTTGTCTGGTTGTCTGTGGGTTGGCAATCAGAGCCGAACCCTCGGCTGGGCCGAGACGGCGATGAGATCACGTCTCTGGGAGCGATGCACGCTCCCCCGTGCTTATCCATCAGTCTATCAACAGACCGGCATTAGCGCCGCACATCCTCCGAACCCCATCGATCCATCCCACCCAATCCACCTCCGCCAGCACACAAAACCATGACATCATCCCGAAGGTTTTGCAAACGCTCTCCCTACTCACGCATGAGAAATAGGTCAGCAAGTTCAGCTTCAGGTTCTGCACCCACACAGTAGACCTACAGAACCATGTTCTCAGAGACTTTGCTATAGATACTGTATGGGCCATCCATCAGAGGGCTTTCAGGAGGTTTCCAGAAACTACTATCACATGGTGCTTCCATTTGTGTATTACATACATTTCCTCCATGCAGCATTTCATATTTACTGTATTTAAATACAAGAAGTAATCTATAATTAAATGTGATTAAATAATGTGAGTAAAAGTACAAATAGGCCAAAGAAAAAAGCCTGAAGAAAGCCTGAAAAAATCTCTCTCACATTCACACATTCAGTGCTAAAATCACATCTACAAGTTTAATTTGTTGTCTGCACGGGTGCTTGTTGCAGTCACTCAAATTTCATCTGATACTTGAAGTTAAAATACAGTGGAGTGCAAGCAGGGAGGACTGGAGTGCATAAGTAAAAGTATGACTCCAAAACTCAACTCAACTAAAGCATACAAATACACCCTAAACATTCTTACAGCAAGAACTGTGGTCACCGGTCACGTATTTTTATTTATATTTTACTTTTATTACAGTAAGCGAAATGTTGACTGTGAACTATGAAGTGCGTCAGCAAGTGCAGTGTTTGCACCTCAAAGCCGGCGCAACGAGGACTAAAAGGCAGCTGTTATCTTGTCTGACTGGTGTACGACATGGTCATTGCTGTTCGGTGATATACTGTCACCCTCCCCCCATAAAACCCCCCCTCCGACCCCCCCCCCCGCCCTCCTCCACGTCCTCAGGCTCCTCGCAGCTTTAATCAAACAGCCCCATGCCTGATCCACTGAGGCCCTGCCCGACCCAGAACCACACTTGTGCTCAAAACCAAAGGCCAAACATCCAAACAAAGGAAATCCGTTCTTTTCGCTGTTGCACAAACTAATAGTTTAAGAAAATGAGGCAATGGAAACGTAACTGAGCGTCTGTTTAGACAGCGTGAAACGCTAATGGAGATGAACAAGTGCATCCACATGTGCCACGTTCGTCTGGTGTGCATATCTTATGCTCGGCAAATTTGAATGCCCAGACCCAGGCCACTGGGGACCCCCAAAAGGCAGCTGTCACCTTGTTTGACTGGTACACCAACACACGCCCATTATGGCTCAGTGACCTACTGTTACCCTCCCCCAAAGCTGCCTTCAGTCAGGGCCCACCAGACCAGACACCCTTAATCATCTCTGCCACAGAGCAGGATCATGTTTATGGAGACGTATTATTGCCCAGGTCATGAACTGGACTAGTTTGATTAGATGCTGTTTTTTGAACATGTGAAATGCCTGTGGGTGATGTACACTTCCAATTATTTTAATGCAAATGTTATTAGAATGCCCATTTCTATTATCACTGCCACCATGACACACTTATTAGACACCTTTGTATGTATAATCAGGTAAAAGATAGAGCCAAACAAATACATTTTTAACTGTTGTGGTATGTGTGTGTACATGTACTGTATGTATGTGTGTGTGTGTGTGTGTGTGTGTGTGTGTGTGTGTGCGCATGCATGTGTCTTGATGTGTGTGTGCTTGCGTGCAAGTGTGTGTGTGTCTGTGCCCAACCTAACGGCTGCACAATAAGAGAAACCTCAACATGACAAGGCACGAAGGACTTCTCCTGAGCACAAACCTCAGACCAGTGGTGTGATTTCCTGGCCGGCTCGTGCGCGAACGCAGCTGTGTCATTGCTTTCTCACGCACAAACAACCACAGAGGCACAGTCAGCCAGTCCCACATCAGCATTTTCACACACAAGTACAACAACACGGAAGCGTTCCCACACTCGCACGCACTAACTTACACACAAACACACACACACATGGTATTATTAGAGATACTGTACATTGTAATATCCTTTTCATTTGTGCACAGCCAAAAAGCCTTGCAGAAACCAGCACACGAGCACACACACACACACACCAATGGTCAGACATATACACATGTGGATATAAAGGCATTTAGGCAATATAAAGACATGTGTACGCGGGCACACACACACAAAAATATAGGCACTCAAGCACTCAGACAAATGAAATGTAAAACAGCATGCAGTACATACACACACATTCACACACACACACACACACACACACTGTGACACTAACACACCTTGTGAGGCAGCAGTGGGGACCTCTAGTGGTGATGAACACATCTTCAGGGTGCCAGAGTAAAGCCAGTACCTGTGTTTTCAGTACATTTCAGAGTAACTAGTCCATTCAATTTGACATTGGAAGCCTCAGTTCCCTGTCAGTGCTCAGTTCAAATGTTCAGGGCTTTTATGGTGCCGTATCTTAACTGTGGAGACCATCAAGGAAACATTACGAGCCCAAATGACAAATTAACACTATCAATGCCTTCCTTATGTGCCTTCAGCCTCCTTTGCAAATGTGTATGTGTGTGTGTGTGTGTGTGTGTGTGTGTGTATCTGTGTTTGTGCACATTTCAGAGGCGAGACATCCCGGCCCGACCGATCTGACCAGAACACCCGAGCAGCCATCTATGGATCAAGACAAGGTTTGTTATTTGTAGTAATTACCCCCTGATACACACACAGACACACACACACACACACACACCAGGGAGCCTGCAGCAAATAAGGCCACACTTCATTCAGTCAGTGCGAACGGGCCCAAGCCCATGTCAGGACTCATCTACAGTGTGAGCGCCCTGTTCCATTATCATATCTGTCTGATAGACATGCAAAGCAGATGTGTTCACACCTCTGTGCACTCCATGCCGCCCGCATGTTTTATGACACCGGCTCACAGATAGCCAGAGGACAGCTTGTGTGCCCATGCTCAGTAGCAATGTTTTCAGGATGCCCTCACGTACATTATGACTTTGCCAACAGACACACAAAGCTACAACATTTTAAAAGTAAAATAAAAATAGAAAACTTTGACCCTGTAGTAAAAATAGAAAACTTTGACCCCTATTCCATTGTAAAATGTTTTTTTTTTATCTTGTGATGTTTAGGGTATTAAACAGATGTCTTTGTTGATGTCACTGTCAACACCCCTTTGATGGTTGAAAATTAGTTTTCTATTAACCCTACTGGTAGTCTCTGACCTTCAGTGTCTATAAAGATCTAAAGTGTCTATTTGTCGATAAAGATCTGAAACCATGACAGTCAGATTGTGAACAAGAAAGTGTATGCGTGTGTGCGTGTTGATTCTTGCCAGGCCATGTCTATTTTGTCAGGTGTGTTGGCTTAATAATGTATATAGCATTTTAATATGAGTTGATTGTGTGAGTCAGATGTGTTGCTGAAAGGTCAAGTTGTCGTAAGTTGACATTTGCCTTCAATTATAAGCCACATGAGTGTGACCACCTTAAAGGGAGCCAATCACAACGGCATCAGTTCATCTAGCAACCACGGTTTCCTCAGTCGCCCTGCAAGCAAATGTGTGTGTGTGTTTCACATGTATGCAGATCAAAGCATCAAATGTGTAGGTGCAGGCAGTGACCTTTTTCATTGCAGTATGGAACATCCTGTATTTGTTAGGCTTTATTTTTAAAAAACACTTTCAACTGCAAGCACACAGACACACACACACTTGCACACAGACACACACATGCACATAGAGGTGGCGCGGCTAACAGTTTGTGGGTGGTAAGTTTTAAACTGCTGACTTCCTTTGGTACCTTTCTGGCATCCTTGCAGCCGCTCTCCATCTCCCACTCCTCCACCCTCAACTTTCTCACTCTCATTCCCCCCCCCCCCTGCAAACCCCCCCACCCCCCCCCCCCTCTCCCCCCCTCCCCCCCCCCCAAACCCACCACTTTTGTTTTTGGCCCTGTTCTATCCTTTTGTCCTCTGCGTTTTGTTTGTCTATTTATTTCTTCCTTTCTTTCTTACACATTTTACATTGCTTTTCACCTTCTCTCTCTCTGATTTCTCTGATCCTTTCTTTATTTTGGTAAACCCCTCCTTTTAGATAAGGAGGTTGGGGATGAGGATAGATCAGGCAGCACCGGAAGTGATGTCACAGAGGAGTCTTTCTGGAGCTCGGTGGTGTCTCCAGTCCTGCAGGAGTTTGAGGCTGTAGTTACAGGTAGGTAAGACCTCACATGCACTCACACACACACACACACACTTTCTCTCAGAAGAAGCCTCAGCAAACCATGCCTCTCTTCCTGATTTCATTTAGAGATAATTTATACAGCATGCATTTAGTGAACTTAGTTTAGTGAATAAATCACAATAACGCGTCTCATAGACAAGTATACTGTGCTGGAGTTAGTGAGACGTTACAGATTTCTTTATTTATATCCGAATGAATTTCTGTGCAGAAATGCTTCATGTTCCCATCCATCGATTCCAGACAATCTAGGTGTGAAAGCACTCTATGACGGTGTTTAACCCAGCAAGACCACCTCTAAAACTCATTGAACGTGTTCCAAACAGGCCTAGCCAGGACTGTGACACATCAACACATATTACAAAGCGGTTATCCCGTTTGGGTTGGCAAGTAGATTGCCTCTGGAAGACGCACAAGTTACTTGATTTTTTATTTTTTGGCAAAGGAGGGGGTGGGGTGGGGTTCAATATCCCTGCAGTTATTTCTCTCATGTCTACATCCTCCTCCTCCTCCTCCCAGAACAATGCAGAGCTGCCGAGCAGCTTCCCTTTCCAAGGCTTCTCTGGGCCTCACTTCACCCCGCAGGTGGACCTCCACCCTTGGTCTCGCCAGCAAGTGCTGTGGCGTTCAAATGCTTCGCTTTTGGCCAGTTGACTCATTTGGAAACATAGGAGCACTATCTAAAAAAACAACAATCTAAAAAAACAACATGAGAAAGAAAGCACGATTTGCTCTGAATGGCTCGTGTCCACGAGGGACCTTAATGAAACCTTGATGTGCAAGAATAGTGTATAGCACAAAAGAAGTGCAGGGAGCCAAGGCTAGACTTGGGGCTAGACAGGGGTGCCATTAAAACTTTAATGCCGTCCCATTTTCAATTATAGCGTAATACCAGGCAATCAAACGAAGGGGCGGACATTATGGGTGGGCACTGTTGTGTCACCCTCTATTTGAAGTCAAGATATTCTGCAGCGCACTGCTTATATTTCCTACCAGTTCTTACCAGAACAATAACAGACAGTATGAGAAGAAGGTGTTGGAGAGGGCCGAGTGGCAAAAATCTAAATCTTGAGTGTGTGTAAATATTTCAGTGTATTTAAAATGGGATGTCAGCTCATTGGAGAGATTTGTATGAAATATTCATCCTGCCAAGTGCCTGGTGGCTTCATGCATTAACCAGCATTCAGACAGGACGGGACGGAATGGGCCCGAAAGACAACAGACTAGCTTTTCCCCAGGTTCACACACACACACACACACAAACACACATATGGCACACAAATGTAGGCAGGCTGCCACACATACACACAGACACACACACACTCACACACACACATAGACATATGCGTGAGTTTCAAAAGTAAAATCCAGGTACCATTATGTGCATGCATGCACACACACACACACACATACAGATGTTCCTCCCAGGAATAGCTCTACACCCAAACACACACACACACACACACAGTCCCACAGACGAGCAGGCACAGGCATGCATGTAGGTGTCTAACACCTTCACTCTTCCACTCCAAATGATGTGACTGAGAGAATGTTGGAGATGCTCAACCCTGTCACACCTTACACATCTAGACAATTACACACACACACACATACACACACACAAGCATGATCACGCACATACATGATTACACCACCCACACATGTAGTGTTCACCCTCAGGTGAACTTGCACATGTTATAGCAAGTCTGTTGAATTAAGGAGGCAACCGACACCTTGGCAGAATTACACATTATAAACACCTTTCTCTCTCTCTCTCTCTCTCTCTCTCTCTCTCTCTCTCTCTCTCGCTCTCTCTCTCTCACTCACTTCTCTCTCACTTCTCTCTCACTTCTCTCTCTCTCTCACACACACACACACACCTCTATTCTTGTTTTTCTTCACACTCTATTTCTGTTCCTCCTGTTTTTCTACCCCACAATGCCATTTTGCCTTCCTTGTGGTACGCTTGTCTTTTTTGTCTATCGTTTGTCTTTCTGCCTGACTGTTTGTCTGCTTGTCCATTCGTCTGTTTGCCTGTCTGTACGTCTGCCTGTCTGTCCATTTGTCTGGGTCCATCCGTCTGTCTGTAATTCTCTCTATCGCCCCCCTGCCTCCATCCATCTGTTTCTGTCTCCTGCCCTCCTTCTCTCTCTTCTCTCTCTCTCTCTCTTTGTCTTTCTCTCTCTCCATCTCTTTTTGAAGGAGGCAGCCCATCAGAGGAGGTAGTGAAGCAGCTGTGCAATGAGTGTTCTGGTCTCCATGACGCTCTGCGTGAGCAAGGCATGCTGGGTAGGAAGCTGCGGAAAAGGGCCATGCTGCTGAGATCTCTCTTCAGACTCATAGACCTGGGCTCGGACCAGCTCAACCTGGTGCTGGCTAAACTCATACTGGCAGTGAGTGTATGCACGCACACACACACACACACAAACACACACACACACACATACACACACACACACACACAAACACACACGTACACACACACACACACACACACATACAAAAACGCTTTCATTTACCAGACACAAGCTTACACACAAGCTTACAGCCATAACACACACACACAATTGTGCTGTTACTCCCCACACACACACACACACACACAGTAATACAGACTTACATTGTGTCCAAAACTGTGTGGGTGAATGTGGTTTCAGCTGAAAGTAACGGGAAACAACCTCCTGAACATTTGCAAACTCATCTTCAAAATCAGTCGCAGCGCCAGCAATGATGCCCTTTTCCTCAACAACTCTGTTATAGGTGAGACGCACACGCACACAGACACACACACTCACATATACACAGACACACACAGGAGCACACACACTCACTTTCTAGAACACATCATTTACATACGCAAAAGCACAAACTGTCTGACAGTCTCATAGGATCTGTTTCTCTGCTAAATGTGTGTGTGTGTGTGTGTGTGTGTTTGTGTGTGTGTGTGTGTGAGACAGACTCCCTGCTGAGTGTTCTGTGCAGCGAGGACGTGAGTGTGTATGGCGAGGCACTGCTGTACTGCGTGGCCACGCTGAAGTTCCTCTCAGGAAACAGCGCCCTCCGGAGGCTGCTGCTGGAAAAAGACTGCATCACCATCCTCAGTGAGCTCACCCACAGGCTCACACACACACCCTCTGAGCAGGACAGCAGTGGGCCCACACACCTCACTGCAGGACACATACTTGTACAGGTACACACACACACACACACATACACACATACACACACACACACACACACACACATACACACACATACACACACAGGAATTCACACATACACTGACGTATGCACATGTATCTCACACATGCATGTATATACACACGCCTACAATATTAATTTACACACACACACCCTCTGAGCAGGACAGCAGTGGGCCCACACACGTCACTGCAGGACACATACTTATACAGGTACACACACACACACACACACGTTTTTCTTGAAAGCCAAAATGTGGATTAACTATAACTTTGTCTATCCCATGGACCTTGCATAGTTTTGTACTGTATTCATTTTTCAATGCAGTGCGTCCCAGAATGTGCTGGTATTTAAAATCACATTTAGCACGGCTGTGAGGGCTCACTGTGACCCCAATTGACCTGCTGCCTATTTCCTGCCCACTTTGTGCTGGTGTTGATGGTGTATTTCCACGCCTGCAGCACTGATACCGCAGACCTGGGGTAGTGAGATGGTGTTATGTTGTCACCTCATACCCTTTCATACTCAAGCAAACGCACACACACACACACACACACACACACACACACCGTATCTGGTTATGGCCAGGTATGGTCATGAGCAGACATTAGAAGTATCATGTTTCAGAATCGTGTTTCAGATCTGAAGTGTAGTAGTAAGTCCACAATGACAGCAGCTAACTGACCCACAGACTACAGATATGGTTGGCGTCGGGTGCATGCCTGGATTTACAGTATAGCACTTATCTACTCCTACGAGGACTCAAAGTGCTTCACACCGGTGGCAGAGGCTGCCATGCAAGGTGCCGACCTTCCACCAGGAGCAATTTGGGGTTCTGTATCTTGCTCAAGGGCACTTTGATGGGGTCAGGTGGAGTGGGGCTCTAACCTGGAACCTCTACCACCTGTGCCAACATCGCCCAAAATGTCTGAATCCATAAAACAGTAGAGTCCGGCCCTGTTCCTTGCTTTTCACTGGCCCTGCCTTTATTCTCCATTTTCCATCTAGCCTCACAGTCGCCTAGTGTCAACATCCAACTGTAGCACACACTCTTATGGTACAGAGAAAAAAAATGATGTACATCCTTAAGGGTGTGGTGTATGTGTGTGTGTTTGCTGAATGTGTGGTTGTTTCGGTATGTGTGTTTCTGTACGATTTAGTGTGTGTTTGTGTGGGTGCGTGTTTGTGTGTAATATGCTGAATGTGTGTTTGTTTCTGTACGTGTGTTTGTATGTGTGTTTTGGTACGATTTAGTGTGTGTGTGTGTGTGTGTGTGTGTGTGTGTTTAGATGTGTGCTTCCTGCGATTTTCTTTCTGGCCTGTGTTTTTCTCTGTGCATTGCGTCTGAGCGGCGGGCGTGTCATGTTCCAGTAAAGGGGCCTTTGCTGTCATGCTATAGAGGGCCGCCTGCCCCACCGCCCCCCCGCTCGGCTCTGTCTGCCACCACACTTCCTCACTTTCACACGCATGGCTACAGTTCAAAGGTCATTAAAAACGTAAGAAGGAAATCGGCTTTCTTACACAAAACAAACACTTTACGGACACGTACACGCATACACACGCACACACATACACACACACACACACACACAGTACACACATGCATTTATAGCTGACGTGTTTGTATGCTGCAGCCCACTCCGTTTCTGATGAATTGTACAGTATATGTAGTAGCGATTTGGTGTTAGTTTAAGATTGTATTTTAAAGATTTAACAGACACACTTACTAGAGCATGCCCACTTCACACACACACACGCACACACACATATGCACACGTCTGGTAATGAGCGAATTGCCCTGTTGATGAAGTGATTTATGAAGGCACTCTGAAAGCCTTCCGCTCTTTCTCTTTGATTAGAGGGTCCAGAAGTAGTGGGCCTCTGCATAAGGCTCAGCTTACCTTCCGTCACACACACACACACACACACACACACACACACACACAAGGAAGCACACACACATAACATACATTATACATGGAAACATGCAGAGACAAGTAGAGGGAAACATCCTCATTTTCAACAAATGCCACCACTGATATGGACGTACACACACACATACACACACACACACACACAAAACGCATATACATGTAGGAACCTTTACAAAAGAAACACAGAGACACACAACCTGGCACGGGGCCTACAGAATCACTCAACACAGATCATATAATCTATGTGTATATACACATTCTCATGTATACATAAACTCATGCACATGATGACCTTACACTTCTTCCATGAACAGTCTGTATATAAACAGAGATGCACACACACACACACACACACACACACACTCACACACAGACACACATACACAAACGCCCCCTTGCACACATACACACACACACACACACACACACACACACACAGATGGTTCTCTCTTGTGACCCCTGGTTCCCATTTTAGTTGACCGCCACCCTGAGGAACATGGCAGACCTCTCTGAGTCCCGGCCCTCCTTCCTCTCCAACGGGGTTCTGGCCGAGCTCACCACGGTACTGGATCAACACCAAGGAGACCCAGATGTGTGCACCAATGTGGCACGGATATTTAGGTAAAAGACTTTTTAAAATGCAGAGTCCTAATTAATTAGAATAGGTACTCCATTGCCTCTTTAGACAAACTATTTCTCAGCCAGTGAAACATTTGATCTATTGTCATGTCATGTCTGTACCTTGAAAACACATGCTGTACATTATGTGCATTTAACATGGACCCCTAGATGCTTTACCCACGTGACACTAGTCCTATGACAGGGATTGAATTGCACTTAGTCTGTGGTATAAGATTATCTGATAAAGAGATCGCCATTCCTCTTTAAACAAAAGTCCATGTACAACATAACAAGTAGGCCGTGTACGAGATGTCTATCTTTCAGATCTGCTGAATTAACAAACGGAAGGTGCTTTAGGTGTTTATTTAAGAAACTAGAGTCAGATATTTTTTTTTTGCCCTTGTTAAGGCCCCCCACGTCTGCACAGGTGTCTAGACTGCTCAGCTTAATGGCCAGAAGGTTACATGTAGCGGTCACTCTTCTCCCCACTGTGCTTTTGGGCTAAAGTTGCATTCTCAAACCAGCTAAGCATACAGAATGTTAAAAACACTCCCAATAAAGGCACAGTAAAACATACATACTTACATTGTGCAGTGGACAATCAACATCAATTATCATCAACACTTCCTGCCTCCCAAGCCTTGTGTACTGGGACTCTCAGAGGTGTCGGGATTGTGATTGGCTGACTAATGCCAGTGCCTTGAAGAATTAGAATGTATAGACTTGGCTGGAACTTGTACAGATTACTAGCAGTTAAGGGTTTAGGGTTTAGTGTTTAGTGCAGTAGGAACATCCAATGCTATGCATATGTAAACAAGTCAAGGCAGAAACATCACGTTTGTTTTTATTTATTTTAGGCAGAGTGATATTCTCTCCTCTCCATCTCTTGAGGTAGACTGGTTTAGATTCCCACCGCCAAAATTCAGTTCTGTGTTTGTTGCACATGTGACCACAGCGTTCATGTTACTACAACAGCTACTGAAAAGCTTGTATGTTTTCAGTCACGTCACTGAAGAGTTCTTACAGGAGCAAATGTCCCAGCGATTGTCAGGCTTGTGCACTCCAACATGTTATGGATACTAGCTTGTTAAATATGTTTAGATACTGAAGTGTGTTACTCTGTCAAAAGACAGAGTGTAATGGTTTATTAGCTTGTTATAAAATACTCTCTGTGAGATGTAACCCGATGTGTTTATGTTTGTGTGTGTGTGTGTGTGTGTGTGTGTGTGGTGTGTGTGTATGTGTGTATGTGTGTCCAGCAAGCTGTCCTCCTATAACGAGTGCTGCTTGGCCTTGGCAGAGATTCCTCCGTGCTTCAGGATATTTATAGACCTGTTGGGCAAACACAGTAAGAAGCAGGTGATTTAACCAAAACACACACACACACACACACACATGGACAAACACACACACACAAACACATGCACACACACACACACACACACACACGTACAACACATACAAACTCTCAACACTTTAGCAGTATGTGTGTGTGTGTCTGTGAATATGTCAGTGTGTTAATGCATCTAAAGGCTGTTTGCTTTTATTGAAGCACAGTTGTTGCTGTTTCTTCGTCTGCTGGCACAAACCGTAATGAGATCATGTGCTCTTAATCTCTACACACACACGCACACAAACACACATATCACTCAGTGTACTAAGTAGTTCATGCAAGAACACACTGTTCCATTGCCTCCTGTTTACAGCATCATTACCCAAACACACACTCACACACACACTCACATATACACACTCGCACATGCTCTTTCTCTCTCTCTGTCTCCTTCCTCTGTCTCTGTTACTCTCCCACAGACACACACAGACACACGATGGTTGTTAAAAGAGCAGATGGTTAATGTCTGACAAAAGTCCAAAGTCAATCCAAAGTCAATCAGGGTTTAAGTTCATATATCTTAGTTATTAAAGAGCAATGAAGACATTTCCATCCTAGTACTACGTCCAATACATCAGATGGCATATCTCTCTCTCTCTCTCTCTCTCTAAAACATCTCTGGATACTTTTCCTTTCCTTTCTTTCATTGACTAATGTATCTCTTTAAGCCACACATGCTGAAATTGGGTCTCTGTTAATCTCCCTCTCTAAATTTTATTTCCTCGTCCTTGTACATCACCTCTAACGTGTTCTTAACGTCTCTCTCTCTCTCTCTTTCTCTCTCTCTCTCTCTCTCTCTCTCTCTCTCTCTCTCCCTCTCTCTCTCCTCTTTCTTGTTCTCTCTCTTCTCTCTTTATTTCTCTCTCTCTCTCTCTCTCTCTCTCTCTCTCTCCCTCTCTTATAACCCCCTAACCCTCCCCCCCGTTGTAGGACCTGGTGGTGCGGCTGTTATTTACGCTGGGTAATCTGGCCGCCCGTAGCCCCGAGGCCCAGCAGCACATCTATGAGGAGCAGGGGGCGGTGGACAGTCTCCTGCATCTTTTCCGCTGCTACCAGGAACACAGCGTGACTCCAGGGACCCCCCACAGCCCTCGTGTTTCCCCTACATCTCGGCCCTGGCCACCGCCGCCGCCTGGGGCCTCCGAGAGAGAGGATGTGCTGGTCAAGCTGATCAGAGTGCTGGCCAATGTTGCCATACACCCCACGGCCGGCACCGCACTGGCAGCCAATGAAGAGTGTGTGGAGCTACTGCTGGAAGTGCTGGGTATGGGCACAAACACACACACACACACACACACACACACACACACACACAGACACACCCAGACATACAAACACACACACAGACACACACACACACACATACACACAGTGAACCTCAGGCCTCAAGTGTCGTCTACACATACGCACACACACACACACACCCATAGACGCAAACAGAAACTTTTATAAGAAGCTGTGAACATTATCTGAGGATCGCTTTATCTGCGGACAAACATGCACATTTCAGCTCCGTTTGCACAGGATGCAGTCAGTTGCAGTCGGACAACTTGATACAGAGAAGAGCAACTGCCAGTAAGTGGCAGAAAAAGATAGATCTCGACTCGACTGTGTGTTTCCCCAAAACGGTAGAGCGTGACAAAGGAGCATCTCACGCACATCTTGCGTCAGATACCTTATCACACACCCGGAGCGCAGGCTGCATGCCTACGACCTGAAACTCCACAAGGGCAGGAAGTACTGTAAACCGACAAGGTGTACCAGAGAAAACACACACACTCACACACACATCCACACACACACACACACACACACTTACACACACACACACACACACACACATCCACACACACACACACACACACACACACACACACACATATTTGCAGATTTGCAGTTTTTAGTTACAATCGTACAGCTATAATCTGAAAAGAGACAAATATACTGTACCAAACAATGGAAGGAAGACAGTTGTAGAGTGATAATGAAAGATAAAAAAAAT
>JAGFZM010000043.1:81858-97661 GCA_017657215.1 Limnothrissa miodon
TCGCTCAGCGTTTGCGGCAGCGAATCCAGGGTCAGGGCCAGGTAGCCGCTGAGCCAATCAGAGCCCGGTCTTGAGTCGCCGCATATTCTGGGTGCTCCCATTTTGTTTTTGATTTTTCGTTTGTTTACATGTTCATATATTTACGTTATTGTGTCATGCAAGTCAGGGTTTGCACTGCACTTTAAGACTTGTGAACTATTGGGAGAATTTAATTATGAGATTAATCTACTGGATGCACTGTGCTTCTTACTGGGTAAATCCCAGTGCTCCCTAAGTCCTGCACCCTGAGCCCTCAGCCCTTATGCATTGCCTTCAGAACTGGCTGACTCGTGCTAGTTGAGTCTTCATGGGCGCAGGGCTTTGTGTTGGGGAGATCCTAGAGATTTGATTAGTTATGGAAGATGGACAAAGAGAATGGGTGAACAATTGTGACTGATAAGGGACTGTTTGCACTTTACCTTTGAAAAATAGAAAAACGGAACAGGGAAGTCATTTTATGTTGTGAAACTGTATAACGTCTTAGGGATTTGGAAAACAGGGACTACTTTTATATTTCTTAGGTTAATCAGAATGGATGTTTGTACTTTTGCATATGTACAAAAAGATAAACATTCCAGATCAATGTTTTTAGTGCCTCTGAAAAAGTCCATGAAACAACACACCTTGGCCTATTCCCCACCAACACACACACAAACACGGTAACATCTCATTACAGTTTTTGACCATTACTTGAACACATTTTGCAAAACTTGGCTCATGGTGCCAAAACTCTACACACAAAGAAATAAGAAAAAACACAGGGAAATAAACCATTCACATCTATGTCAAATACAAACTCTGCTTTCATAACCTTACAATCCTTTGCCAAAACCTCACTTTGATGACAAAATGATACCCACTTGCGTCATATCAACATACACTCTCATATCAGCAACAACACACTAGTCTGCTTTATCTAAAACACTGCAGTCTTTCATTTTTATTGTTTTTATTCAATTCCACAGAGGGCATGTTTTCACCCAAGAAATAAATTCTCAAATCAAAATCATTATATTACAGTAGTGTATTTTACAGTGTAGTAAATTCAGTTAAAGCAAAAATAAACAAAAATACTGTAAAGCTAACAATACACTACTGTAAACACACAAGTGGGTTTACAGTATGGATCCTGGTGTCTGTTGGGCCTCGCCACGGAACCTCATCAACATCACAAGAAATATTTTCTCTCTAATATCCCCTTGTGTGCCGAATCCATCCCTGGGTTGACCAAACCTCAATGTTTCTGCAGGCCTGTTCCATTGCCTACAGAGTAGGCATACTGTACAGGCATGTGGTTAGTATTCACACATACACTATCTCCAAGCAATTCCTCTACATAATTTAGAAATGGCGAGTAAGGGGCAAATACGCAATTTCAAGTTGTTCAAGTCCCTCATAGTCAGGACATGGTTTATGATATGGTCCACTTTACAGTACTGTAAGTTGGTCTTGCATCATCTGAACACGATGGTCCTTATATGGCCCCAAACACGTTCCTCTCTCTCTGTCTTTCTCTTCCTATACCTCTGCCTCTAGCTCTCCCTTCCTCCATGCTTGCTAGTTTTCAAAATGTCTTACAGTAACTAAGGCCTTTTTGTCAATTTTGTTAGTAAGTATTTTCAGATGTGTGTCTAAGTATTTTCAGTTGCCCAGTGTTTTTTTTATTTTGAATAGATGTGTCTTGATAGGCTATGTCCCCTATCCACCAAACCTGCTCGGCCCTCCCAACCACATCCTTGATGATTCCATCCGTCGACAGCGTACAAACCTCAGAGCGGCTGAAAGGCAATGGCGCAAATCAAGAAATCTTTCTGACTTAAACAGGTTCCAGGCACTGCTCTCTTACTTTTCATCTGATGTCACTGCTGCAAAGAAGGCTTTCTATAATGACAAAATTCAAAACACCACGGAAACCAGGAGACTATTCTCAACCTTCAAAACTTTACTCAACCCCCCACCACCACCACCTGCTACCAATCTGACAGCTTCTTTTGCTTCTTTCTTCAACGACAAAGTAGCTGCCATCAGTAGGCAGTTCTCTGAACCAACTGCAAAGGCTACAACTGGACCATATACTAGCGGCAGCACCTCCGATTGTAATAGTCCTGCTGCGACATTTGCTTCATTCAAACCCCTCACCGAAATGGATGTGTCTAAACTTCTCACTTGCAGCCGTCCTACAACGCAATCCATAGCTCCAACTATCACACCAGCTATCACGCATGTGATCAACGCTTCACTATCAACAGGAATCTTCCCTTCTGCATTCAAGCATGCTCAGGTAACACCTCTACTCAAAAAACCCTCTCTTGCTCCCGACCAGGTGGGAAACTACAGGCCGGTCTCTCTCTTCCGTTCCTTGCTAAAACTATTGAAAGGGCGGTATTCAGACAGGTTACCGAATTCTTGAGCCAACAGAATCTACTCGACCACAACCAATCTGGCTTTAAGAGTGGCCACTCCACTGAAACAGCTCTATTATCTGTGGTTGAAGCCTTAAAAGAAGCCAGAGCGGAATCAAGGTCATCTGTACTCATCCTGCTTGACCTGTCAGCTGCGTTTGATACGGTAAACCACAGTATTCTAATTATCTATACTGTCAAACATGGGCATCAAGGGTGATGCATACTGGTGGTTCAAATCCTACCTCACTGGGTGACTGTTCAAAGTATCCTGGCTAGGACACACCTCTGCGCCTTACCACCTTGCTACTGGAGTGCCCCAAGGATCTGTGTTGGGTCCCCTTGTTTTCTCCATCTATACCACTTCTTTGGGCCAAATCATCCGCCAGCACTGCTTCTCTTACCACTGCTATGCCGATGATACCCATGATACCCCATGATATCTGTCATTCTCACCCGATGACCCAACCATCCAAACGCAAATCTCAGATTGCCTCTCTGACATCTCTGCATGGATGCAAGACCATCATCTCCAGCTGAACCTCTCAAAAACCGAGCTGCTGGTCCTCCCAGCTAAACCAACTATTCACCACAACATTTGCATCAACTCTGGCTCCTTGTCTCTTCCTCCCTCACGGGTAGCCAGGAACCTAGGTGTTATGATTGATGACCAGCTAACCTTCAATGACCATGTTGCTTCTGTTGCCCGGGCCTGCCGCTTCGGACTATTCAATATCAAAAAGATCAGACCATACCTAACTCAACAAGCCTCCCAATTGCTGGTTCAAACTATGGTTCTCTCACGCCTTGACTACTGCAATGCCCTTCTGGCAGGACTTCCTGCCTGTGCCGTCAAGCCACTTCAGATGATCCAAAATGCTGCGGCGTGTCTCATCTTCAATCAGCTGAAGAGGACGCATGTCACCCCTCTGCTAATCGAGCTCCACTGGTTGCCTCTGGCGGCTCGCATCAAATTAAAATGATGCTGACTTACAAAGTGGTTAGAGGATCTGCCCCTTTTTATCTAAGCGCTCTCATAAAGGCCTTAGGCTACCCCCCGACAACTCCGGTCCTCCAATGACTGTCGACTGGCAGTCCCGGCACCTCGCCCAAGGCAATCCAGACTCTTCTCATGTGTCGTCCCACGCTGGTGGAATGACCTACCAAAAACAATCAGAACAGGGCCATCTCTGGAGGCCTTCAAAAAGCTCTTAAAGACCCAGCTATTCAGAGAACATCTTCTATCCTAGCACTAAAATGAACTGAAGCACTGTTCCCTAGCACTATGCTCCTTAAGGTTTCTGCTATGTAGCTTGATTGTTATCCTCTTTTTGTCGCTTTGGATAAAAGCGTCTGCTAAATGCATAAATGTAAATGTAAATGTTTTCTCAATTGTAGCCTGAGATTTCGTTTTTGAACAAAGTGTCTTATGTATGAAATAGCGTGTAGTGTCCAGGAGCAAGTGTGTTGCAAAAAGCAGCATGTGTGTCACAGAATTGCAACTAGAGTGCAAAGCAGTACTTTTGTGGTATGGTTACACTTTGTTTAAGGTATGGCCACAGCAACTTCAAGTTATGCTCCTTTGGTTTTAGCATATGTCAATAGTGTTCAAGCAATGGGTAAAAAAAGGACAACATAGCACACCTTTTCATCCCCACCCTTTCCCCCAACCTTTATACACTGAACAGTTCTAGAACACTAAACCATAAAACCAAACACACTCACGCGCACACACACACACACACAAGGCATTGCCAACATTCACTGTACAAACATGTCCTTGATGAGCAGAGAAGGTTGTAGTGATGAAAAAAAGGGTCCATGTGAACTAAGTCAGAATGCTAGAACAACCTTTCACACAGTGGGAACTACGCCGGTGTAATTCACGTATGGTTGTTTGCTGGCCTCAGACATTCTGGGCCTTTCCACTGTTATCCCGAAAAAAAAAAAAAAAGAAAAAACACCTGCAAACCCTCAGAAACAGCAAATAAACTGTGAGTCCCAGATAAAGGGAAGTTTAAAGAGAAAGGGAGATGGCAGAGGCGGCGTGTATACCTGTCAACAACAACCTTGACCTTTGTAAACAGACCAGCAGGCAGGCTTGGCCATCTGACCTCTCCCTATCCTCATGCAGTGGACATTCTGAGAATTTTCTTTCTTCTTTTTTACTGGAAGGGAAGCCTTTCTCTCCCCCGCCACTGTTGTGGATACACGCCCTGCGCAGTTTAGCCAAACTGGACCAGTCAGCGGTGCGTCTACAGTAGAGCATGGTGTTTCCCCAACAACTTTTACTTTCTTTTTCTATCTGACTGTGTGTGTGTGTGGGGACAACCTTAACCCATCAGATGGAGGTGCCTGAGACGGGCCGCCAGCTCTCCCAGCGATTAGCGTTAGCAGGCATGTCCGACGTGTGCACTTCACTTCACCTGTCGGAGGGAGCTGGGGCTCTTGCTCGTTTTCTCCTCTATCTTCCTCTCAGGGCTGTTTTAAGAATTTGTCCGCCATCAAAGGGTGAACTTTTCTTTCTGAAAACCCAGACTTACATTATAGTGCACACACTCATACCCACCACACCAAGAACTCTGTGTAATTTAAAAGAGGGAGACTTGTTTGAACCTCTTGAGAAAAATAGATGCCCATGAATACATCTGGTTTACACACACACACACACACACAACAGTGTATGTTCCTTTGTCTCAGAAAAAATGTCAGACTGTGTTGTTTGGCATGATAAATTGTTGATTAATATGGGGCCAGCCAGTGGAGAAGTGTAGCCTATGCGTCACTGCAGAAGTGAAAATGATGAGCAGTTTGCAAAAGTGCTGAGGTGGTTGAAATGGCCAAGCCAGGAGACACACAACACTGTGTCGGGGCACCGGGCAGAGTCTGACAGTGACAAAAGTTCCCCTCTCTCCTGAACTTTGACATTGAGCTAAATCACTGCATTTAACAGTAAAGTCTGGCTAATGATAATAAAGTCGCAAATGGATGTGTCCTACATTTAATATTAACCTTGGTGATGAATAGCATTTCCAACTAAATTGAGAACCCCTTTAATATAAGCCATTTGGTAGGAAGAGGAAGTGATTTTGAGCCGTTTAATTGTCTGGTATGTTTCAGTTCCTCTGTCATCTTGCAGCTGGATGTTATTATGGACAAATCTGGAAATTACGAATAAACCACACAAGCACATAACAGTTCAAATCCTGCATTTTATTTTATTTTATTTTTATTTTATAAAACTGTCAGTAACTGAGACTCAGAAGTTTGGTAAAAAAAAAAAAAGAAAAAAAAAAAAAAAAAAAAAAAAACTTCTGCACTTGTTTTACAGTCATTTCTGCAAATGAAGAGTACCATACCCCTCTCCTCTTTCCCCCGCCACATTTTCCCTCTTTGCAGATTTAAACAAAATGCAGTCCTATATTCAGTTTTCAGTAAACACACAAACAAAAATAACATCAGTGGAGATGCCACCACAGCTTGATAAAAAAAGCCTGCTAATTACACTGGTTACGTTTTGGAAATAATAATAAAAAAAGCTTCTTTCACCTCTGTCCACACACTTGCTTTTGCACATGAGCAGACAAAATTGCCTGCATGATAAGCTCAGTGAAGAGCACTTAAAAATTTAAGAAACAAAAAAAAAACCTAAATAAAACAAACAAACAAAAGAAATTACAGGAGGTATTTTATATGTTATACTGACAACCCCAGACCGGGCTTAATTTGAAGTCGTGATCTGAAGGGGCTTGAGGAGGGTGACCGTTTACAACAAATGGGGTGCATACTAAAGGAAGACAAGCCAATGGTCAATGACAGGAAGCGCATCATCATCATTTCACCAGGAAGACCTCTTTTCGTTGCTTAACTTGAAAGACGATTTTTCTTTTTACGTTTTGTTAAATGTAAAATGGTCACCACACCACACTGCTACTATTAGCCAAAGCATTGTAGCTTTTTTTTTTTTTCAAAAGTGCCTTTGATTTTTTTCTCCAACGTTTGAAATTTCCAACAACAACAAAAAAAGCTAGAATATGTTTTTGACATTTTTTCCTCTTTTCCCGTTTTTTTTTTTTTTTTGCATTAGTTTTTTTCCTGAAAACACTTTGGAAATGTCACAACGCTGAACAAAGTGGTGTTTTTTTTCTTCGTTTTTTTTTTTTTGTTTTTACAGTAAACCTTTTAAACAGGGCTCAGGCAGCGAATTCTGATTCTCACACTCGCTCTTTAGGCATTCAAGACATCTAAACGCGCATACGTATGCACACAGGCACACATGCACGCACGCAACACATCCACACACATTCACGTTCTCTATGGGATAGCTTATACATCTCCAAGTAATTGGGTTTAAGAGCCGGGGGATAAGGGGTTGGGGGTTGTTTACCTCCAGGGATCAGGTTAGGCGTGGGGCAGTTATAGTTAAAGAGAGGGACGGGGTGTAAATGGGTATGTGGGTATTAAACAGGGCATAAGGGGGTAGGGATGTTTGGGTGTATGTGAATTGAGCAGCACCAACAGATATTCTTTAAGTCTTAGGATTACCTGTGGTTCAGGCACACTGTTAAAACAACAACAGCAATAACATCATTAACAACAACAACAAAAGTAATACTCCAGCTTCAAGCCGCTTCCCAAAACATGGAGAAAAAAGAAAAATGCACACATACACACGCACACGAAAGGACAACAAACAACCTTAATACAAAAATAATTAATCATAATGATAATGCTGGAACCAGAGAAGTCTGTAATTATATGCTTGTGCAGTTTGGGTGCACAGTGAGAAGCTTGGAGGGGGACGGGGGGTAGCTACAGGGGTACATTTTCAACCCCCCTCCCCTAGCCCCTACAACTTTCCTCGTCTTGGTGGATGGCAAAACCTCAACTCTAAGCTGGAGGTGTCGTTCCTCCTTTAAATCATTAGTCAGTCCGCAGTCCTCCTCAACAGCCGAGGAAGCACAAGGGGGAACAGGAGGAGGGGGGTTGCGTTTCAAGCCGCCCTCTGGTGGCCAGGTTTGGCACTGCACGCCACGCCACACTGCGCCTCGCCTCGCCGGACAATCCAATAAGCGGTGGGCTCAGACTATCACATGCTCCTTGCTATAGATGAAGATTTTTTTTCCTTCTTTTAGAATTCATTCATTTTCCTTTTTCTCTCCAAATTCCATCTCTGCTCCCATCTTCCATCATGAAAGCCATGAAGATGCCATGTCTTGAAACATTCTTCCATATATTTTTTTTTGCCGTTTTGATTTTTCTTTTTTTTTTCTAAATGTCCTGACATAAGCAACAATGATGAGAGTAAAACAGAAAGCAGAAAAAAAGAAAAGCACTTCATGTCATATAGCGAGTGATTGCTCTTAGAGCATACAGCAGTTCAGCCTGCATGCGCGCTTCCATAAGAAGCAAATTTACATGTACCTGTGGAGAGAATAGAGAGAGGAGGAGAGGAAAAAGAGGGGGAAGGAGAGAGATATATAGATGGAGACGATTATAAAATACTGCCTGAAAAAAACAAAGAAATTTAATTGAACTAATCTACAGTTATAATACATCTCAGGTGCTGTGTGTGTGTGTGTGTATGTGTGTGTGTGTGTCCCTGTGTGTTGGCCTTACTTTTTCAGAGTGCTGGAACTGCCTCCAGAAACTCTCGTACATTCTCTTTGTAGTCTTCTCGGGGCAGCAGACCATAGTCTTGATATACACCTTGAAGCTTCTGTCTAGAAGCTGATTAATCTCCCCGTAGTCATAGTCATCATATCTGGAGACATCAACAAACCCCATGGCATTATAATCCAAGCAAACAGTGACTGTGTGACAGTGACTAATCTATAAAATCTTATTAACCCATTATTACACACAATTCAGCAAGCTAGTGTTTAGCTACTAGTAAGCTAGTAGTAGACATATTTAACTCCTAGGGTTACGCACCGGATTCCGAACATGCAGTGGATGTAGTTCCATATGGCTCTCCGGAGCATGGATGTGTCCACCCCCTGGTGCATAGCCATGGTGTTGTAGGTCAGGTTGTAGGCCATCTGGAACTTCTCGTCCAAAAGCTGGCCAACGTCCGGATACAGCCGGTTCACTAGGGAGTAGCCATGGTCCTCCCAGCTGTAGTCCTGCACAGAGTAGAGGCCTCTGATGTCAGTGTGTGTGTGTGTTTGAACTGAGTAAATGAGAGCAAAGTGTCAGCATGTTTATGCTGTATCCATGACCATATGTGTGTGTGTGTGTGTGTGTGTGTGTGTGTACCTGCACTCTGAAGGTGGGGACATGCTCTCCTCTTCTTGAAAAGTCCTTGTAGCCGTAGCTAGGGTCTTCAAAATGGCGTGAGACGTCTCTGGAAGGCACACTGTCTTCATCTTCTGAAAAGTCAAGAACCCAACACACACACATCGTCAGTACATCTGAAAACAAACGTGGGTTCACTTCGAGTACAACCACATCAACACAAAGACTTTGACTGAACTATGATCTATAGTCGTGAAGGAATTTAGGAAAAACGCTATGTTACTCAACGTCAAGTACACCATTTAGCTACATGAATGAGTTGCTAGAGTGCCATTCCAATGGAATTCAAGCAATGGAATGCCAGAGTGGAATGGAATGCACTCGAATGTTGTTGTGAATGGACGGAATGGAATGTTAGCATGGGCGTTGCGTTACCTGCTGTGGCCACCAGCATACTCTCGGTCTTCTCCCTCTCGAAGCGCGTGGCCATCTCTTCCTGGCTGGCCTCCTCCTCGTCACGGCACTCCTGCAGCTGCTTCATGCGCTCCATCAGCACCTCCACCTCGCTGCCCGCCTCCGTTGCCTAGACATACACGCGCACACACAGCGCAAATGCGTTAGTTTCCAAACCCTTTAGTGAACACTCTTTCAGGTCACTGACAGAACAAATACCGTATTAATGCTCTATGGACACAGGAGTGGACAGGCCAGTGGGGTTACTGTGGTGTCCATGGCAGTACTTAGCGGGGGAGACGGCCTTCAATAGCGTTTGTTCAGGGCACCCTTCATTTGGCATGTGCCATTAAGTTTCTCCGTTTCCACATAATGGCTGCACATTAGACGCCCCCAGATACACACATAAGTGACAAACTTACACTACCAATCCACTCCTCCCACACACACACACACAAAGTCATTTTTACTTATGCAAACACATACACACACACCCACGCACACAAGGCCATCTGCCACTCACCAGGTGGTTGCCATCCAACTCCTCGGCGACGCCGTTGCCGTTGGCGACGTCGCAGACGCAGTAGCTGCTGAGTGAGGGCGGTCTAAAGCTGTGGCCGCCATCCATGTGGATCTCGGGGCTGATGCCGCAGCCGAAGGTGAAGCTGGCCAGCGAGTGGTAGTGGGTGAGCAGCACCACCGCGTGGATCAACTCCGCCAGCGACCAGCTGTGCTCCTCGGCCTTCAGCAGGTTCTACGAAGATTTAAACAGGCAGACTCCTTATTGCACATGTCCAACCGCATTCGCGAAAATCAGTCTGTACTAAGGATGTTCTACTAGGTTCTTCTACTTTTTATTTATTTATTTATTTATTTTAGGAGAAAGTCAAGAGCCCTTTAATGCGCTGCTTCCATTCCATACAGTACACGGTAGCAGCATATTAATCATTTTGGATCAATGACAGGTTATGCAAGCAAGCGTGTTTGTTTGCACTGCCCATGTATTTCAAAGATAACCTTTGGGGGCAAAACCATGCCCTTGCTGGTTGCGACAGTGCCAGTCAACTCCAGAGGTTTTTGCATTGCCAAAACAAAGCCAAACCCTTTGCTAACGAATCAGTAAACTGCAAGAAATGTCAAAAACAACAACAAAACTACCTTAATCCTGTTCTGGCACAAAAGCCTCCAGTCTGTCTCAGTGCTCAGGCCTACTGTGCCAAACATTATTATCCAATCAGCTTCATCATCTATCTGTCAACAACCCCTGGAACCCAACCGAGTGCATGACTCAAACCTCTCCACAATCAAACGACATCAGCCACACACTGGGCTTCTGACCACCTGCTGGCGCCAGGCATTACCCGTCCATCCATCCCCTCGTCACTCAATCGATACATCAGTCAGTGTTGCCCTGGACGCAACCTCGAAGCAGTCACTCAGCGCCAATCGATGAGGTGCCAATACCTTGTCTGCTGAACAGTATCCTTCTCGGCCCCTGACTGCTTCCACTGGAGCCGAGCCGCTTGCCCTCATTGAGTTTCCCCATTCACTTAATCATCCTAGCCATGTGTCACACAACAGCCTCTAAAAGCAGCCAATGAGTCAATGAACCTGGATTATGAATCAATCATTTTGGCAATCTTATAAATGGACACAAGATCACGCAGTGTTACACGGCTGGAATTTTTTCCTTCATTAATAAAATGTTTGCTTGTTTTGATTCAAATTTGCCTAAACACTATTCTCTGTGTTCTGGTCAAGTTTTTTTTTTATTTCAATGATCTAAAGAGTCTATCCATTTAAGTAAGTCTTTGTGTGTCCAACAATACAACAAACCATAGCGCATCCGAAATAGATTAGCAAATAAAATGGGTCGCCTAAAAAGAGCAACTGACAGTGACAACCAAGCACCGCAGCATGACATTCATGCTTATGTGTGCGACGCTATTTAACAAAGCAGTTCAAGCATGCCGTCAGCCAGTGCACATAAAAAAAGAAGAAAAAAAAAAACGCATGAGAAAAGGTTAGCTTCCTCTTTAAAGCCACTTGCTGGTCGGTTGTTTCCATGGCAGGGTATTTAAACCCTCTTGATTGACCCAAACTACAGACAGCTGTGGGTGAGTTGTGGCCTTGCAGCTCTTTAAAGAAAAATAATAAGAAAAAAAATCTCCGTAAGAAGGTGAGGTCATCACAGTGGCATAAGAGTGAGAGGGTGCGGCACGGTGAGACCCCATGAATGGACACTTGTGTGTGCATGTGTGAGTGAAAGAAAGAAAGAAAGAGAGAGAGAGACCTTTGTAGACATGACAAAAAATAAAGAAGTGCAAGTGAGAGACAGAAAACATGCAAGTCAGAGAAAAAAAAACCTACAGAAAGAGAGATAGATTGATGGACAAAGAGTATGAGAGAGAGACAGAGAGATATACAGATAGGGGGAGGCAAGACTTCTACCTCAATGTGTTCTTTGGTGAGCAGCCACGGCCGGTGGGCAAGGATCTTATTGAGCTCTCCTAGCATCTGAAGCTTGCGCGGGGCCATATCCAGCCCCCTCAACCACTTCTGGTCTCCTCCCACCTGCAGGAAGTCGTTCACGTGCAGATTCACAAGGTACGAGCACTGGTGCCGTGCCGCCGCCTGGGATCAGAGAGAGACGCGAAGGAGAATGAGAGCGAGGGAGAGAGATAGAAAAAGAGAAGAGGGGTAAATTGGGAGTTGTGTGGAATATGAGGAGAGTGGCTGAATGACTCACATGAATGTGGTGGTTTGCATACTGAGAGTGCGGTTTCTGTGTTTGTTTCAGGATTAAATCAGTGTGTGTGTGTGTGTGTGTGTGTGTGTGTGTGTGTGTTTACTGCTGGGGCAGGAGTCTGCAATAGTGTGGTTGCGGACTCAAAGATAACTTTCTGCATCACTGTGTGGGTTATTACCAAAGTGTGTGTGTGTGTGTGTGTGTGTGTGTTCATCCCTTACCATAATGCCAATGTAATGGCGGTAGTGCAGTGAGAGTGGGCCATCCATCTGGAGCAGGTAGTGCTGTGTCCGCAGGAAGCTCTCCAGGTACTGCGGGTGAAAGCCCATCACTAGGGAGATGTTGTCTAGACGACCAAGTGTGGCAAACGCGTCCTCAAATATAGACTCCATCCTTTCATCTACTTTACTAACTTGGAGTATCTAGAGTAATTTAGAAAGGGGGGGGCAGAGAGAGAGAGAGAGAGAGAGAGAGAGAGAGAGAGAGAGACTTAATGTGGAACATTCTTGCTCACTCAGCACATATTTACAGAAAAATCCCCAAGGAAAAGCTGCTTTAATAACTCACAGCACAACAAAATAAGGACATTCTTTTACTCCCCCGTTAAAACAAAACAACTTTGTTATGTCACTGGCTGTTTTAAACAGCCTTGCTCGTGCTCAAAATGGCTTGGCACGGTTCACTCACCTCTTTCTCTGGGATAAATCTACTTGGTCCGTTCGCCAGCGGTCTTGGAATCCTCACGCCCATGTCCTGCAAGAAATAAAACACAAACAAATAAATAAACACAAAAATCATTCAATCATAAAGGCCACAGAACAGAAAAAGCAATGCGCAGTGACAGACATTATTATTTCTGCAGTGCACTAAATTGAATTGATATTTTTTTATTTCACATCTACTACAGAACAAAATAAACTAAATTAAAAAATATATAAATAAATAAATATATAACTCGCCCCCGGATGAATAATCGTGTCAATGTGGGGTAATGTAGCCTATTCTTCTGACATCTGCCCGTCTCGGGAGATTGCTACATTAATCAGCTGTCAAACTTAAAACGTCGTCAGACCAACAGTTGTGCATTATACACCAAGAGCCGTCAGAGTGCACAGAAGAGCTTGACAAAATTTAGGAGCTTTAGTTTTCGACGGTGCAGTTTGTCCACTGCATCTATTTCCATATTGCCATAAAGTCTCGGGTTGCAACACAGCAATTAACAGCGTCAGGCAATCGCAAATAGGGCATCATACAAAAAAAAACGTACGATCAAGAGACCACTACCACTAAATAAGTAGTTGGAGGACAAATAAACAATCTATGTGGTATTAGTGTGTGAATTCTCACCCCAAAGAATCCATCCCCTTGGGCTCAACAGCGCCTCTCTCTGCGCTAAAGCCCTTTTCAACAACGGGCTTCGAATGAATGACCCTACGCCACGGGACATTACTAGATAGAAACGATATAATCTAAAGTTAATGTATCAAGAACATCTGATTAAACAACCGGCATATGGCCTGTCAAAGCTGATGATTTACAAAGCAGATGGAAAAGCACAGTGACAAAAGACCAAAGTGCTTCAAACGCGTAAACAAGGTAACACAAAGAAAGAAATTCACTGCAGCAGAAAGCAAGTAGATCTAGGCTAAGTTCTCCACTTAGGACTTAGCTCAACCAGTGAAACACGGGTTAAAGCTCAGGTTTCTTTTCGCCAAATATACATCGACAATGTAACAAAACATGCAAATATTTTAAGATGTAACTGTCACAAAGTCGCATTACCATCTCGGCGTTTCTCCTACCTTTTTGCTGAGCCGTTCGCAGTGTGTGCAAATTTTGAATAAGTGTGTCACTGTTAACGAAGTGTTTTCCATAGTTTCTGTTGCCGCCGTTGCGTGTCTCATGTTATTTTTTTCCGAAGAAGCCTCCGTTATTGTGCCGAATAAGTTATTTTGGGGGATTCTGTATTTAATCGCCAAGTTGTCCCCCTGCCCAGCTTTGTTCCTTCGGGCAGTGTAGGCAACAATGTAGACTAGTCAGCTGTGGAAAGGTCTACAGCTAAATAGCGTTGCTGCTTTCCTTTTCTACTGGCTAAATAAGGTAGGCCCTGTCTGCATGACGCGCTTATCTGCCAATCGGAAACAGAAAACAACAAGCCTCAGTCCAATCACGTATACCAGGGGGCGGGCGACGAGAAAGGCTCTGTTCAGACTGGAAAAGTGATATGCGATCATATTACTGAACATATCTGTGCTATTGTCTGTCACAGTCAGTGATAAGTGACTAGAGAGGTGTGCAGGCCAATTAACACGATTGTTGCTGCGAGCATTCAAAGTCACTAATCTCAACTGAACAACAAAGATTTCTTTGTTGCCATATCCTTCATTTTCTGGAAAGCGAGTTTAAAGCGTCTGGTGCATCTAATCTACAGAGTAGACGTTTTGTTCCTAGGAACAAATAAATAGCAGAAAATTCTCATGATTTTTATTAGATGAGAAAAAAGTACAAGACACCCTAGGCGAGTGTTGTGTTCATGGCTTAAACAGGCGACTGGGAGATTGCTGTCTGGGTGCTGTGTCTTTCCCTCAAGGCAGAGGAGAGAAGACGAGAGCAACAGCGGTAAACAACGGCGTTATGCGGTGCGTGAGATGAATTGAGCTTCTCTAGAGATTACGACATCAGCCTACCTGTGAACAATGCAAAAACGCATTCGGCCATCATATAGGCCTATGGGGCAGGCAGAAATACTACACTATGCAACCACCAGAACAGTGTGTGTGTGTGTGTGTGTGTGTGTGTGTGTGTGTGTGAGAGAGAGAGAGAGAGAGAGAGAGAGAGAGAGAGAGAGAGAGAGAGAGAGAGAGAGAGAGAGACAGGGGAGGGGGATTGTGTTTTACATTTGGCAGCCTATTTAAATACTTTCTGACACCATGCACCCAAAAGCAGTCCTCTGGTCCTCTGTATTTCATAACATGCAGGTACATCAGTCCATATAAATAAATATTTTTTCCTTCCCACTAAAGACAATGGTCAAGGCGAAGGAGCTAAATCAGTGGCCTAATCTGTCACAGCATCTTTTCCTCCCTGCTTCCCAGAAGGACCCCCTTAGGTTCACAGAGAAGTGTGGCGAACTGGAACAATTACAAGGAAGGTGGGACCCTGCCTGTTGCAGCAAATGACATACAATAACCCTGTCACGTTCCAGCACAGGAGCCTTGCCATCAATTTTGCTTCATCTAATAATAAATCCATGTGGGGGAGAGAGAGAGAGTGTGTGAGTGAGTGTGTGTGTGTGTGTGTGGAAGAGGTGGAGAGAGAGGGAGAGAGAGAGAGAGAAAAAAAACGAGAGAAAAAAAAGACTGTTGTTAAAGTAGATAAAAAAAAAAGAAACTAGACAAGCAAGTTATATTGGGTCCAGCTAACGGGCAACAGCGAGAAGAGGAAGGGGGTAGTGGTGGTGGTGGTGGTGGGGGGTTGGTGGGGTGAGGGAACAAGTGATCGAGTGGCGTGAGGGATGGCCTGTGGTTTGGGCACGCTGTTTAAAGTTGGGGGTTAGGGGTGGGGTGGGGTGGGTGAGGTGCTGTGTGCAGATTTTGGCATGGCTACTACTGGCACTCTACAGAGACAGAGTCTCTATTCAGCAGGTTCATTGTGTGTCATCCAACCAACACACACACACACACACACACACACACACACACATCACCCTCGCAGTAGGGGTGCATGGGTAAACACAAGCTGGGTCCACAGTCAGCACTCTCCTAGGGGACTGCATGGGTCGCCCTTGTGAGCGCCGTGGCTCAGCAAAGCCAGAGAAGAGACTGGTCAGCGTTTGCCTTGCGACCCTCACATCACTACACACATACATACACACACACAAACACAGCGTTTGCCTTGCGACCCTCACACCACTACACACACAC
>JAGFZM010000043.1:112418-119918 GCA_017657215.1 Limnothrissa miodon
TTAGGACAGACGAACCATGGTAAATGGTCAACAAGATCAATGAAATTCTGTGTAGGTGGGTGTGAGTTAAGAGTTTGAATTTCCTATACAATATCAATATAAACTGGTTCTAATGATGATGTTTATATTATTTAAATATAGTATGGTGTGGTAAGGATAAAGTTTCTGTATGTGTGTCTGCATGTGTTGGTGAGTTGTTTATCAGGGCAATTAGCGCACTATTGGTTTATAGAATATTGATTATAGTTAGTAAAATATTTGAAGAGCTATGTAAAATAATGTAATTTTAACTATTTATCTTTATTTTGTTATTGATGCCATGTTCTTGTTTTAAGACATATCTATACATACAACAGGTCACCGGTGTGTGTGAGTATGAGTGTGAGTGTGTGTGTGTCTTGGTGAGTCATATTTAACACACCCCACTGAATAACATCACTGTGTTTGGACGCAAAGCAAAGGCGAGCTTCAGGTCAAAGGCCGAGGCAGCATGAAGATGACCACGTGACACTGGGAGCCAACAGCTGGCAGCAGTTGTGTGAAGATAAATACTAGTACTGGTACTCTCAAACCAGAGACAGTACTGCTGTAGCTACCACGCACACACACAGACATACACCAGAACTTTACTCAGGGGCAGTAAAATCAGGTGACGTGAGAAAGGAGTGGGAGAAAGAGAGAGATAGAGAGAGAGAGAGAGATTCTTATGCCGTTTGAAATAGAGGAGAGTTTTGCCTACCTTTTAGACACAGCACACACATACACACACACACACAAATAACTGGATGCACAAACACACAGTCAAAAGGCTACTTTCATCTGTTGCATGAATGCAAGAACACAGTAGAGGCTTCTGGCTAGAGTTGGGTACCAAAAATGTTACTACAGTCCTACAGTCCTACAGAACCGACTGCAACATAAACTTTAGTAATCACACCAAATGACCACATGGGTCTCAGAGCCTCGTTGCCAATTGAAGCAAGCTGCTACAGCCTCCTCTTGTCGCCGTCTTGGATGAAAAGTCCACCACTGAAAATGAACAACCAGAGTGTGGAGATCGCAGTTAGCCTCGTTAGCTGTTAGCACTCCACATTTGATCTCTACTCAAATAGTCAGTTTAATGGGGGAAAAAAGTATTACACTGATGGCGGCAAGAGGGCATTGCAGAACAGGTAATGTGCCGTCTTCTGAAACATTTAGAAACATTTTTACTAAACTTTGCAGCACCGATGTCCTTCATGCTTGTGTTCATGTGTAAAGACCCTGATAATGATGTGCCCAAAGCAAGGGCATAACCGTGGTATAGAAATTGGGGGGGTCCACATTTGAGGCCTTCCCCAAATATTGAATACTGACGTCGTATTTTGGAGCATTACTGAGCCCCTGGCATTTTCCGACAGGGTATCATGCTAGCAGCTAGCTACCTGGCTTTAATAATGAGCGATTTAAACATGCTTTTTTCCCCACATTTATTCAAAAAATGGCGTGGTCTGTTTGACCATAGCACCACTTTATAGGTTTCTAGTTACATATCATTGTGCAGGTTGGCACAAACGATGTCAGACTCAGTAACTTTCTCTGGTCCCATACCTATTAAACGCGGTGAAGAAATTTTCAGCAGAATGTTTTCACTCAACCAATGGCTGTCGGGCTGGTGTGCCGATAACAATGTGGGCTTCATTGATAACTTTAGTTCTTTCTGGGGAAAACCTGGACTTTTGAATCGAGACGGCATTCATCCTTCGAGGATGGGTGCTGAGCTCCTTTCTAGGAACATTGACCGGCACTTAAACTCGGCGTGTTCCTGACATACCAGAGTTGGTCCAGGTAGCAGAATTACTGTCTTACACAGATCTCTGCCGCCTCACCGTCAACCCAGCAGGCAGTTAGGGAGAGTGTCCGCGACCAGACAAATCGCAAAACAACCAGTTAAGGGAGTAAACAGTAGCAACCTCATATTTATAAAACCAGAAACAAATAAACGTGATCAGAAATCACAAATGAAATTCGGATTACTAAATATTCGTTCCCTCTCCTCAAAGACTGCCCTAATAAATGAGCTTATTACCGATAATGAAATTGACATACTTTGCCTAACCGAAACGTGGCTAAAACCGGACGAATACCTTCCACTTAATGAGGCTACTCCTCCAAGTCACTTTAATTACCACATACCTCGACACAATGGTCGTGGCGGTGGTGTTGCCACAATTTATAACGCCAACCTTACTATGGCTCCCAAATTTGAATATAAATTTAAATCTTTTGAGGTCCTTGTTCTCAATCTTATGCAACCTGACAAAACATCTAGACCTAATATACCCTTAACGATTGTAACGTTATATAGACCCCCAGGCCCCTATTCTGACTTTATGACTGAATTCTCAGAATTTCTTTCCTCACTAGTCATTAAAACTGATAATATTATAGTGTTGGGCGACTTCAACATCCACGTCGATGATGTAAATAATAGCCTGGCATCAGCGTTCCAATCCTTAATTGAACACATTGGCTTTTTCCAACATGTTAATGCACCCACACATAAAGGTAGTCATACTATTGACCTTGTTCTAACATATGGTGCACAAATAGAACAACTTGCTATCCTACCTCAATGTCCTTCACTAACTGACCATTCCCTAATAACTCTAAAGACTACAATAGATTCTACAGCCCCTAACTCTATTTGCTACCACACTAGACGAATAACCTCCCAAGCCACAAGCGACTTCATAGATAAAATTCCTTCTCTTCTTGAACCCTTAATGACACAATACACATTAAAAGGCCCTCCTCCCAGCCCTACTCAAGTTGATCAATTAACTGATAATGTTATAGATGCACTTTACACTACATTAAATTCCATTGCGCCACTTAAAAAGAAAATTAGAAAACAAGACAAAATTGCCCCATGGTATACAGCACAGACACGCTTAATGAAGCAAGCTGCACGTAAACTTGAGAGAAAATGGTATGCCACCAAACTTGAAGTGTTCCATTTTGCATGGAAAGACAGCCTAAAAGACTATAAGAAAGCACTTAATAATGCAAAAACAGAATACTACTCCTCACTTATAAATGATAATAAAAACAATCCCAAATTCCTCTTTAACACAATATCACGCTTAACTAAAAGTAGGAATGAAGTGACACACTCAATTCCAATAACATTAGACAGTAATGATTTCATGATTTTTTTTAATGATAAAATTGAATGTATCAGAGGTAAAATAAATAACACCATTCAAACCTCAAATTCAGCTGGTTCCCCTATAATGGAAACAGCAACCCCTAGCCGACCTATAGCATACCAGGACTCGTTTACACCTGCCAGTATATCTGAAATTATCAAGCTGATCTCATCAAGTAAGGCCTCTACTTGTCTACTGGATCCAATTCCTACTGATCTCCTTAAGGCTACTCTCCCTAGCCTAGCTGAGCCGATACTTAATATTATAAATCACTCTCTTGCAGCAGGACATGTTCCCAAACTTTTCAAGACATCTGTCATTAAGCCTTTAATCAAAAAGCCCAACCTTGACCCTGATGTCCTGGCTAACTACCGACCTATATCCAACCTCCCATTTATATCAAAGATTCTTGAAAAAATAGTGTCTAAGCAAATTCGTACTTTCTTGGACGCAAATAATATTCAGGAAACCTATCAATCTGGCTTTAGAGCATACCATAGCACAGAATCAGCCCTAGTAAAGGTCTACAATGATCTCCTTATCTCATCTGATAATGGATGCATTTCATTATTAATCCTACTGGATCTAAGTGCTGCTTTCGACACTATTGATCACAGTATCCTACTACATAGACTTGAGCATATGATTGGCATCAAAGATTCTGCATTAGCCTGGCTCAGGTCATACCTTACTGGACGTTACCAGTTTGTACATGCACATAATGAAGCATCATGCCACACTGAAGTCAAGTATGGTGTGCCCCAAGGATCAGTACTGGGACCTCTGCTATTCTCCCTTTACATGCTACCTTTGGGATCTGTTATTAGAAAACATGGCATTACCTTCCACTCTTACGCAGATGATACCCAACTATACCTTTCAATGAAGCCTAATGATTGTACGCCAGTAACAAAACTTGTTGCCTGCCTCAGTGACATCAAAAACTGGATGACTAATAATTTCCTTTGCTTAAACTCTGATAAGACTGAAGTCATGTTGATTGGCCCTAAAAACCTGACCAACACTTTACCCCATCATCAGAGCTTACTTAGTGACCTTTCACTCACACCTAACACAAAGGTCAAGAACCTTGGGGTGTATATTGATCAAGACCTCTCTTTAAATAGTCATGTAAAGCATATCTCCAAAACCTCATTCTTTCATTTACGCAACATTGCTAAGGTCAGAAAATTCCTTTCTTTTGAGGATGCAGAAAAATTAATACATGCATTTGTTACCTCCAGACTTGACTATTGCAATGCACTGTTCTCTGGATGTGGTACTAGCTGCATCAAAAACCTTCAACTAATACAAAATGCTGCAGCACGAACACTCACAAGGACAAAAAAATATGAACATATCACACCTGTCCTTGCTTCCTTACATTGGCTTCCTGTTAAAAGCCGAATTGATTTTAAAATACTTCTCCTAACATATAAAGCCCTTAATGGCCTTGCTCCAGCATATATTAAAGACTTACTTGTTCCCTACCACCCTTCTAGACCCCTAAGGTCACAGAATGCTGGTCTCCTAGTAATTCCTAGAATATCAAAATCAACAATGGGCGGAAGAGCTTTCTGCCATCGTGCGCCTGTCCTGTGGAACAAACTCCCTTCTAACATTCGTCAAGCAGACACTCTCAACACCTTTAAGTCTAGACTCAAAACCTTTCTATTTACTGACCCCTTTAGTTAGGGATGGTGTATGGTAAGCCACATCTCCTCAGGGTTTTATTGGAAAGGACTGCCTCTGCTGTAAGCTCCTGTCCAGGGCTTGGTGGCCACTGACCATTTCCTTTGGTGGTGTTGGCTTGTTATACATCATACCTTAGTTATGCTGCTATAGTTTAATGCCGCCACAATCCACCCATCTGTTAAGCCGTACAATTTTCACTCTGTCTTTCTCCTCCTCTCTTTCCTCTCCACTTACTTCTCTCTCTTCACTTAGCCAACATCTGTATATGGTTTCACATGCAATATAACTCACATTCTCTGAAATCTGATGGAGACTGTTCTAACTCATCTCCTCTCTGATTTTCCATGCCTTTACCACCCTGCCGTGAGTCATCACTGCCTTCCACTGCCTGCGCCTGCACCTCCTGGGTTCTCCTGGGACCTTCTTCCAACGTGATCCGGCGGCACTCCTGAATGGTCCTCAACCCACTCCACTGTCCATGCCACTGCCTCCCTGCTGAGGGTCACCCCTGCCCTCCACTGCCTGATCCTGCATCTCTGGCTTCCTGGGCGGTCTGCCTTCAGCTCACAGATGACCCTGACATGATTGTTACAGCCTCTAGCTGGCCCCTGGCTTGACTGCGCCTAATGACATGGGACTATATCCTGGGATTCTAATGGGTCTCCTATATTACTGTACTTTATTTACCAAAATTTTCTTGTAATATGTATCTAATGGAATAATAGTGGACTACTCACCATCTAAGAGACTGAAAACCTGCCCTAGGCAGTTGGGTTAGCCCTTGAGCCGTCGGAACTGCCCAAGGTTTCTTCCTCTACCATAACAAGTAAAAACAAAAAACGCTGCGAGGGAGTTTTTCCTTGCCCCTGTTGCTCATTGGGCCTCTTGTGTTAAGCGCTTTGTGACATGCCTTTTGTAAAAATGCGCTATATAAATAAATAAATAAAATTGAATATCGTCTGGAAAAAAGGCATTCGTTTCCACCACTATTGACAGTCATAAACAGTAGTCGTTGGACTGAGTGTTTTTTAAAAAGTAAGCCACAAGTTGGCGCTTACGGGCTGAACCAAGTGCACAATTTTGAGGGGGGTGGTCACAGTTTTGTTACACTTGTTTTTCTAAATTGAAAGTAAATCAGAAATAACAAGTGACGGATGCACTACAGACATAAAAGCAGGACACGTCACATATTAACATATAATAGGCCTATTATTGGGGGGGACAGTTAAGTATTTTTCCGATATTGGGGAGGGGGGGAGGGGGGGGACACGTCCTCCCCAAAGTATATGGCTGTTACGCCCATGGCCCAAAGGGTCATGTGATGTCGAGACTTCTGAGGATTTTAAAAATAGTGTTTCCAATGCGTCTGTCCAAGAGCCTGGGGCTCACTTATTGAGCCACAAACAACGGCAGAACTTCACAAAGCAGCTACTGACATTATTTTGTCTTTACACAAATGTATGAACTGTACCCATTCAGAGAAAAAAACATAGTGTTTAAGTGTATTTTAGGCACCGCCACCTTTTCAAAAGTACTGATACTGAATAAGGACTCCTAAAACCTAATCAATACCTAACCTCACTTCTAGCCACTCAGACACACACAAAACGCACACACGCATGCACACCAAGACAGTTGCTCTCCCACTGCAAACACACACACACACACACACACATACACACACACACACTCATATAAACACACAAAAACACACAAAGCTGTTCTTCCAGTGCAAATGCATGCACACACAGGCACACACACACACACACCCTGCAGCTCTGTCTCATTCTACAGCCCATATCTTTAGGCAAAGAAGTAGGGGAGAGGTCAAAGCAAAGACGACAGAAGGTGAGAGAAAACAGGAAGGAAACCTCAAAGAATCCCAATCTCAAAGAAGGAACATACAAGATGTTTGTCCCTGTAAGGCTCTCTCCACACACACACACACACACACACACACACACATATACACACACCCAAACACAGACCAGTGCATTAGTGTTTCTCATCTTGGACGGGAGAAAGAACTGTGCATGCACACACAGACACACACACACACACACACACACACACACACACACAGCTCTCTTCACATACAGTATGCAGCTTTCCAGACATTGAGCACACACATACCCCAACCAGCCACTCTCCACACACACACACACACACACACACACACACGAATGTTTGCACATACAAGCACACACACACATACAAACGGATGGGTCACTTCAATAGGGTGTAAATAAACTGATGTCTCATTATGTGCAGCGCAGGCGCACACACACACACTCACACACACACACAGGGAGCGGCTTTGTGCAAGAGCACTTGAGGGCTTTCTCTGGAAAACATGTTTTGTAGAAGCAGAGAAGGTTACATCAGCCCTGAACTAAGGCAAGGACTGAGTAAGGAGGGAAGAAAGAGAAAAAGAGAGAAAGAGAGAGTGATGGAGGGATAGAAAGGTAAGAGAGCAAAGGAATTACAGAGTGAAATGAATGAGGAGATGGTGGGGCTATATTGAGAGAAAAAGAAGAGAAAGCTAGAGAGAGAGAGAGAGAGAGAGAGAGAAGAAGAGAAAGAGACCCTACTAAAGTTATTGTGCTTTAGCTCT
>JAGFZM010000043.1:122418-124830 GCA_017657215.1 Limnothrissa miodon
ACAGAGACAACCCTCTCCCTCCCTCGGAGGCCCTGCTCACAACTTGGGTCATTTTTCTCAGAACTCCTGAGATCCAACTAAGGGAGCCGAGCCGAGCCGCCTGTGGGACGGGCCTGTGCGGATGTGGCCCGATTGTGCTTTTGTTTGATGATGGGTTTTCTCCTGAGCAGAGATACAGCACAGAAGGGAGAGACGAGGGAACTCTTTTTCCTGCTCTTTGTAGAACAAACACACACACACGCCCCTGCTTTCACACACACACACACACACACACACTCATACTCTTAAACTTTCACTTTTGTGCCTTTGTTTCCTCTGGAATATATGCAAGAACATCTGTGCAACATGCATGCATGCACACACACGCACACACACACACACGTACACACTGTATAGGGGGCTTTCACAGAATGATATTTAAACCACAGTAGACAAGATTTCCTTTCTGTGCGTATGTGTGTTTCTTTTTAGATAACTAAAAAAGCTTTGTAATATTTATGTCAACATGTAAACACTATGAGGTGTAACATGTCTGTCTCTTTGTGTATATGTGTGTGTGTGTGTGTGTATATATCAGCACAAATTGAATCCCTGCTACATACACACACACACACACACAAAGTGTCAAAGTGGGGGACATGGTCTTAAGATGGGACACTATACAGACTTCTGTAAGAGGAGACATTACACACACACACACACACACACACACACAAATGTGTGCTCGGTGAGGTACCATGACGACCTAACACTAATAAACAGTGGTTGTGATATCCCCGGCAGAATAAAGGATGGCAGAAGGCTCTGGAAAGAAACGTCATGCTGTGTGACACTGACCATACGCACACACAGAGATCAACAGAACACACATTTGCCATTTCACACACAGACACACACACACACACACACACACACACGGCCTAACAGAGTGGAGTTTCATTGCACAAGAGGTTTCGCTCACACAGATATTTGTCCATGTGTCAGGTGAGCCAAACCTGCCCAAGTGTATCAACAAGATAACAGCGAAAAAGTAGGTGAGTAAGAGAGAGAGAGAGAGAGAGAGAGAGAGAGAGAGAGAGAGCATGGGTAAAAGACAGTGTAAAAGAAAAGGAAAGGTGAAAGAGACTGCACAACAATGGTGATGAGAAAAACCTGAATGAGAGAAACAGTGGAAAGGTAGACTCCACCTGAGAGATTGATCATAGAGGTACGGAGAGGGAGAGAGGGAAGAAGGGGGGGATAAAGGGAGGAGAGCGAAGGTAGTGTTTGCGTCTGATGGGACATTGACACGGCCAGGCAGCTGTCCCTATGACATCATCATGGCCATCACAGCGGTGACGCCATTCTGAGCAGGTGCCAGAGTTCTCTGGTCAGAACACGGCTGGAACAGAATCACGCGGCTCCCATGACACCATGTGACCCACCATTAACACACATACACACACACAGACACACACACACACTTTTCCATTACTCAGGTGAACAGGCTCAAAGTCAGTTTCTCCTTCTTGTCTGTCTAAGTCGCCCCAAAACACACACACACTAGTTTCACAGAGAATCACATTTAATTTTCCCAATTCAGATTTCGATTTTATCAGGGCTTTAAGAGTTCACAAAGAAACATTAACCTATCTCTTACAAAGTAAATGAAACAACACTCTCAATCATGCAAAATACACACACACACATACATGCAAATACATGCAAATGCAGACAAGGTCATGTCCAGGTGAAGTCCCACTCTTTAAATACACAGTGTGAAGTCATCAGCAGACAAAACAAGCGACAGAAGCAAGAAAGACAAGAAAAAACTGCAGATGAGATGGAGGGAGGAGGAGGAGAGGAACCACAGAGCAGAAACATGCACAGAGGAGAAGATGGATAGATAGAGCAGAAACATGCACAGAGGAGAAGATGGATAGATAGAGCAGAAACATGCACAGAGGCGGAGAAGTGGAACACTGGATCAGAAAGAGGCATGGAGGAGGTGGAGAAGATAGACAGAAAAGGAACATGCAGGCAGGAGGAGGACAAGAAAGATAGAGCAGGGGCAAGCATAGAGGCGGAGGAGAAGAAAGGGAGTCGGAGCAGACATGCACAGAGGGACAGAGGGAAAGAGAGGGAGAGAAAGTGAAAGTAGAGAAAGCAGATAAGAGAAGAGATGAAAGGAAGAAGGGAGTGTGGGAGGGTGAGCAGCCTGGATGGATGGGGGGATGAAGAGAAAGAAATGAGAGAAAAGATGAAGAGAAGACGAGGAGGAGAGGAGCAGAGAAAAAAAAAGATATCTATCCCCACGGAATACATGGTCTAATCTGTGTGTGTGTGTGTTTGTGTATGTGTGTGTGTATGAGAGAGAGAGAGAGAAAGAGAGAGAGAGAGAGAGAGAGAGAGAGAGAGAGAGAGAGAGAGAGA
>JAGFZM010000043.1:150209-174371 GCA_017657215.1 Limnothrissa miodon
GAGAGAGAGAGAGAGAGAGAGAGAGAGAGAGAGAGAGAGAGAGAGAGGAGCGAGTATGAAGCTTTGGCTAATATGTGTGTGTCTATGTGTGTAAATTGTGAGTATGAAGCACTGGTGTGGCATTTTGACTGGTTGTGTGGGATAATAACAATGCTACTTCCTGGAACATTTTAATGTGTTAGCTATAGAGTTGTGTGCTGCGTTTTACAAACCTGTGTGAGGGCCAAGCATTGGTTGAGCTTTTTGCAGTTAAATTCGGTAGTTCTGGTGTCTGAGTCATAAGTTTCAGAAACTGTGTGGCAAGTTGTGTGTAAGCAGCTAAAAGGAAACTGCAGTATATCTATTGAAGGGGTTGTGAAAGACAGAAGTATGGTAAGTATGGTAAGTATGAGTATGGTAAACACAAGTACGGTAAAAACGAGACAACCGTCACACGGTTTCATCTTACACACCTCACACACCCCATGCAGTTCCACACCTGCACTTACACACCTTAAACACCTCACACAAACCTTGCAGTTACAAACCCTACACATCTCACACACACCTGCAGTTTCAGCATTACCCCTTTGCTTCTACTGCAGACATTGGTGTGGTTGCTTCTGCATTCCCACTCCTTGCATTAACTCAGGCTAATACACCCACGTTAGTACGCATCTACAAGAATTCACCCCCAGCACACTCCTCCCAGTCAAACTGGGGCAGTGTTACGTTCTCACCCATAAATAGTAGAAGTAACTAATTTAGCTGTGTGTGTGTGTGTGTGTGTGTGTACGATAGAGTGTGTGTGTGTGTGTGTGTGTGTGTGTGGGTTGTGTTGTTGGCGGAATCGTATTTCATAATAGAGCCAGTTATTTAAGAGTTTTAACAGACACAACCCTGGACACTTAAGACCACCAGTACCCCCCGCCCCCCCCCCACCCACCCCCCCCCACACACACACACACCCACACCCTCCTCTTGTACATTCACTGGGTCACCTTTCCTGACATATCCTGACCTTTCCTGACCCCTGATCTTGTGCTACAGTGACGCAGGTGGCCTGTCTCCTTTTCACACAGAGGGGCCCTTATTTAAGGCTACTGGTACTCACACACACATACACACACACACACACACACGCAAGGAGACAAATATATACACCCGCGCGCAACAACACCATGTCTGGACCAAATCTGGACTTGGCCAGACGCAGCTGACCGGAACATTCTCCTCTATGGAAAAATAAATATACACACACACACACCCCCTCTCTCTCTCTCTCTCTCTCTCACACACACACACACACACATCAACAGTCTTTGAGGTGTCCCAAACATTTAGGTCAGATGACTGTTGCAACATCATGGTGACCGAGCACCAGCGTGTGTGTGAGGGAGAGATAGCACACAGTGGGGCCAAGGTGTTGGTCACTTTGTGATGCTCCAGTGCCTCCTGCTGGCCAATAGGTGAACTGCAACTTTAACAGAGTTGCCATTCTAGAAAGCACCAGAAAGCACAATTGATGCCTTATAATATCTACACAAAAAAATAAATCGGTGAGTGATTTCTTGTCTACAGTTTCCTTTGAGGTTGATGAAATAATTGTTGGGCCTCTTGTGTTAAGCGCTTTGTGACATGCCTTACATAAAAATGCGCTATATAAATAAAATTGAATTGAATTGAATTGAATAATTGCAACAATGAGCTTTTCACAGCTTTCCTCAGCAGTACCCTGCAGCAGCTTGAAGCACTGTCCATAGTGCCCACAAGGACCATCTCACCACTCTACTCCTCTCAACTCCCTGCCCTTGCCCTGACTTCCTGGAGCAACTCCGCCTTATGGACATGACGGAGCATGAACAAGGGTAATATTATGGAAATATGCCCCATGAAATGTCCGCAACTAAAATATAGGAAAATGACACACATACTGTACATACACACACACACACCTACACACACCTGGCATTTTGTTATGCCATTATGGAAGTAAAGTGGACAAAAGAGTCCACTTTCCATGGACCTGTGATGGAACAAGTTTTTGAAAGATGACGGGAAAGAGATAATGAGACATTATCATTTGCTCACAAAAACAGAATATGAAACGGTGTTTAGCTGCCAATAGTCAGAAAAACATTTTGCAGTTGCTCCAAATGTAACAAAATGCATTTGCTTTTTAACACCACAATTTTTCAATTTAATAATTTGTTTTATGCCTATTATGCATTTTACCTGCTACTTTTGCTTTTATTTATAAATAACTGATATTCTTTGTTTGTGGAAGGCAAGTTTTATTGCCTTGGTGCATGAAATTAAATATGAATAAAATTGTCTGCCTTGCTTATGCTTTGAGAAACACCATCATGTCTGTTTCAACACACACACACACACACACACACACACACACACACACACACACAGTCTTGTTTACTTCTCTCCCAAAATCACCTTCCATTTGGTCAGCATCCCACCCCTGCTGTTAATCTACTAATCCCTCCTATGCACTCCTTTGTGTGGAGCCCATGTCTGCATGTGTATGATTTAGCGTGTGTGTGTGTGTGTGCGCGTGTCTGCATGCGTGTGTGTGTGTGTGTGTGTGTTTGTTTGTGTGTGTGTGTGTAAATGTGGGGATGCTGACACCATGCAGGGAGCTTGAGAGGTGTCAACTGAGGATATATTGCTGATCCGTTTGCCCTCTACGCAGTACGCACACATACACACACAAAGCACAGTCTTTCTTGCCTCCCTCCCCCTCCTTTCTGAAGAACATGCGCGTCACAAAAACACACACACACACACACACACACACACACACACACAGGGGCTTTACCAATGTGGGGCATCTACAGGCCCAGAGATAGCCCGGAGTCACCAGACTTTCTATTCTCTCCATAACTCCTACCTTACCTTCCATCCATCCATTTTCTTTTTTACAATCCATCTCACTTTGTGTCTCTCTCACTCTCTCTGTCTCCCACTTCCTCTCTTTTATTCCCTCTGTGCGTGTGTGGTTCTCTCTCTCTGTCTCTCTCTTTCTCTCTACCCCCTCCTTTCCCAAAAGTCCACTGGCATTCTGGGAACTGCCACCCAAGCCAAGGGTGCCATGACGACCAGCACATGAACACTGATGAAAAGACCGCCACCCCACATGACCCTCTGGAACTCCCTCAGCTGAGCAGTTTGGACACAGACACACACACACACACACACACACACTCACTCTCTCTCTCTCAAGCACACACAAACACACACCATGAATGGGCCAAATAATGCAAAATGATTCCAATGTATTGCTATGTTAGACAATTTTGCTAGTCATTTTCACACTTGTCAATGCAATGTGTCCTTTTTCTGAACTCTTATAGACTATAGGAGCCAAACAGTGCTCTCTTTTTCTTTGCTTTAAGACAAATGCATTCAATCACCACTTCATCCAAAAGCCATAAAGATTCCCGATCTTCGCCTTCAACAACATTACTGTATATATACTACAAGTTTAGTGTGAAGACAATTGTAAAGTCAAAACTGAAAAGAGATATTCTTTCTTTATATGTCTGGCCTATTTACTGTATTGTAGGCCAATCTGTTAAGTTTTGTAGTGGGCTGTATATTGTATATGAGAACCTCAAGTGATGTAACACCCGGGTAATGACCAATGATACTGATACTGTTCCAAAGTATACTACACTTCTAGAATAGGATAAATTACATAATATAGTAAAACCACTGTAACTTCATACTAGAGAACTCCTGGGCTACTGCAAACAACTCTGGTGGAAGTCTGGTGCGTACCATTGCTAGATTTTTTGTTTGTTTGTTTTAGAAAATGCCAAAAAAACAGTAACCATTTGACTACTGTACTGGTTTTACATAACAGAGCCTTCATTAGAGTAGACCACATCATAGAGTTAGCCAACAGGTCAAACGCACACAAATTCTCTTGATACAAAGAGTCACTGTTGTCATTCGCTTCTGCACATTCTTTTGGTTTACGCAGATACAAACAAACATTCATTCAGTTTTTCAGATACAGTGAAATATTCGTTCAGTCGCCATATATTCCATTCTCGCATATTGCCAAAGGTACAGAGGTACCAGTACTTAAACATGGCACTCCATCTGAGGACATCCCTGTTTGGATCCCAATGAAAGAATTGGGATAAGCTAAATGTGCCAAGCACTAGAGCAGTTGAGTGTACATACTCAGACAAGAGAGATATGTGTCTCATTCAAGTTAAGAGAAGAACATAGTTTAATATCGAACAACGGTGGCAGGTTCAGGTGGGGTGTTCAGGTGGGTGTTGGAAAAGCATAACGTATGACGTATGAAGAGTTATAGGCACTGTATTGACACAAGTATGAATGTGCCGATGATTGGCAAAAGCTGTAAATACACAGCCAAGTGAAAAAATATGGATTAAGGCACACACAGACTTACACTAATGAAACACTCTCTGTCTTTCTCTCTCTACCTCTTTCTCTCTCTCACACACACACACACACATACACACACACTTCTCTGAGTGAAATGTTAGAACTCTGAACTGTTGTCCCAGTGGGATCAGAGTTTCCCCCAGCGCTTTATAGTTAAGGCAGCCGCCTTGGCAACAAACACCTCCCACCTTGACTAGACCGAAGGAATGGCGGAACCCAGACATGAAAACAGAACTTGTTTGTGTATTGACATTGAAATCTACGTCTTAAAACAAACTTTTCAATTTTTCCTTTCATAAAAACTCAGCACAACAAACCACTGTTCTGAGAAATCTTGTCGAACTTCTTTGTTTTCTCAATCAGAAAATACACGCAAATCTGGCAGGATAAAACAGTCCCATGGATGGACACACTGGGGTGCAGAGGTATTGCTCAACCTCAGTGAGTGAGTGCACCTATCTACGTGAGAGAAAGTGAAATCACTCCAACGCCCTGTTGCTGTTCTTAGTTTAGTTTAATAACAGTAGATACACACACACACACACACACACACACACTCCTCCAGGTAGGTACCACCCTGGCCCCCATTTGACATGTTACGTGCGGACCTGCTCACTGCCGAGGAACTGCAAACCCGTCCTGCTGTGAGCCTTTGTGCTTGGCTCTTCCAGAGCACAGGCCCCAGCAGCCAAACCAAACACCCAAAGGCCTCAGGCACAAGCCCTTCGCTGGAGGAGAAAAAGAGAGAGAGAGAGAGAGAGAGAGAGCGAGAGAGAGAGAGAGAGAGACAGACACACATGGTCCAGGGGCAGGGTAATATTGCGCAAAATAAAACAGCTAGGAGAAGGCAGGCAATATGAGGCCTCAAAGTGAGAACGTCTTTTTAAATCCACAAAAATTGGCCACAAATACACGGCTAGTTTTGGCATCACCTTCACATTACTTTAAAAGTAGACGTCAAAGTGTTGGTCAGTCTCCGCAGTCATCCAAGACATAGAACGTCAAAGATGGCTGAACCATCATCAATCGTCCGTGACACTGTGTAGTTCACAGTTCAAATGGAACACGCTGCTAAAAATGAGGGGAACTCTTTCCCAAAGCAGGCCATCATCACAGCATCAGTTAATATGCTCTGGAAGGGCCAATAAAGTCCTGTTGCTATAAGCCATTGGCTGCCTTTAAGATAGCCAACCCGCTAGCTGTCGACCAAACCAAACAAACAGTTGCTTTAAGCTGTTACCATTCCTTCAAATAAAAAAAATCAAATAGAGTTCAATTCAATTCTATTTTATTTGTATAGAACATTTTCCAAAAGGCATGTCTCATAGCGCTTCACAACAAAGAGCACCAATGAGCAACAGAGGCAAAGAACAACTCCCCATAATCATTTTTTGTTTTGACTTCTTATTTCTTGATGTTGTTTATTGATCAACAAGAGCTTAGCTTGGAAAGAATCCTCTGTTGATTTAGACATATCGTATTCCATTATTAATCTCACTTCGGTGTCGGGTGGGCTTTGTTCAGCTCATTCAACATCTCTACTGAGATAACTGACAGTAATGCAACGAGGCCACCCCAGGAGTCCAGGCTGTGAGGGTCCATTTCTGGGTGTGGACTAGAACCACTCAAAACACTGCGTCCTTTGTGCTCTGTGTGCTTAAGCAGAGATGTTGTTCTTTTCGCCCTCACCTTCTCGTTACTTTCCAGGGTTCAATCAGCCTTTTAGAATAGCATGGGCGGAACGCACTAGAACATTCTAGACTTGTTAACTGCATTGCCCCCTACAAATCCTCAATCAATATGATGGGTTTAAGCATCTGTTGTTTGCGGTTTGCTAAAACAACAGGAAATACAGGTTACCTTCTGTGTAAGGTCTCTCCTCTTAATAGTACAGTGCCTTTTATTATAGGGCCTAAAAATTGTGTGTGTGTGTGTGTGTGTGTGTGTGTGTATGGAGGAGGACAGTGTTCAGAGTGGCATTGTGAAAAGGTGCTGGTAGTCGTACATGAACAGATGTTATAGGGAGGGTGCAAAGTGAAAAAGTCACTTTCTTAAATTGAGTTGCACTGAGATACAATCTGCCCTCTGGCAAGAGCCCAAGTGGGGTCACTTAATATAAGTTTTCATAGTGTGATAAATCATAGAAAAATCATAGTGAGTGTGTGTGTGTGTGTTAGAGTGTGTGTGAGAGTGTGTGTGAGCATGGTTGAGTTAGGCAGAGGGAAAGAGAGACAGTGCTGACCAGAATGTGTGTGTCTGTTTTATCCAGCTGATGTGTGTTTGCTTGAGAGAGAAAGAGAGAGAGAGAGAGAGAGAGAGAGAGAGAGAGAGAGAATACTGAGACGTTTGTGGGTCTGTTTTATCTAGTTTTTGGTCATTAATGTCTGTGTGTATGTGTGTTGTGTTGGAGTGGGGGAGAGAGAAAGAGAGAGAATGCTAGAGAGAATACTGACCAGAATGTGTCTGGTTTTATCAAGCTGTTGGTCACAAATGTGTGTGTGTGTGTGTGTGTGTGTGTGTGTGTGTGTGTGTGCCACCATGATCCATGCTGTGAAGCCACAAACATGTACAGACTTGCATGTATATTAGTCTCAGCGTGAGTCTATGAACAAGTGACAGTGTATGTCTGTATGTATGTGTGTGTGTGTACGGTTACTGTGCCAAAGGTTATTTTCATCCCCCCCTACTCTGTCTATAATCCTGGGCAAAGGGCTCATAATCCAGAGCCACAAGAGACCAATGCTCAATGCTTTTTGCCATCTCTCTTTCTCTCTCTCTCATTTTCTTTTCGATCAACCTCTCCCCTCTCTTTCAGCTTTGTCTCTCTGTCCCTCTTTCATCCCCTCTTCTCCCCATGTCAGTTCAGCAACAAATAGTCAGACCAGGGGAGGAAAGGATAACCTAATGTCATATCAACATGACAACAAACACACACACACACAGTGAGTCACAGAATGCCCACAGTAGGTGCCTGTATATAGACAGACAGGTGCCTGTAAGGGACAAAAAACATCAAGCAAAGGAAATCCGTTGCCTTTCCATTTCAATGTCTCGTTTGTAGCCAGAGAAAGAACAAGCACTGTAAACAAATACTAGTATGTGCTGATTGCCTCCAGTGTCCGACTGTAATTCTATACATTGTGTAGACACACATCACAGACACACAAGTGCTTCCATTGCTATTTGTTGGCAGGCAATGTGGAAGGCTCGGACACGATGAGGCCTGAGAGACTGGGGGAGATTCTAGGAAACGTTCACAGATCCCTCCGCTTCACAGCTCGCCAGTCCTCTCAACAAAAGAGTCTGCCGTGGACAGGCTCCAGAAAATAGAACTGTGGGAGTATAGAGGAACAAGTCCCTCTATCTCTTACACACACACACACACACACACAGTCGTAAAATCACAGAAAAATGCAGAAATACCCATACATAAACACACAAATATAAAGGCCCTTCAGAAAGAAAAAACTTCTACAGGCACACAAGTACTTATAATCTCTCTCTCTCTCACACACACACACAGACTTCTAAACTTTGGCTCACCTTACTTTTTGCCTTGCCCTACTATCCATCTCTCTTCACACACTCACACACACACTTCTCAGGGACTGTCTCAGGCGTGACAGCTCAACTGGAATTGTGTAAGAATTGAAATCATAAGACACGGACACTCTGGGTGAACATATAGCATGACCCTGAAGACCAGTGGAAACTTGAACTGCACCCACAGCTGTGTGAGTTAACTCAGCTATGGTCTTCAATACAGAACAAAGCACAACTCTACTATTATTATCAGTCATGACTTGACACGGCATGGATAAATTACTGTGTCAGGTTCTTTTCTTGGTGTTATCACACTCGTGACCATGATTGTATAAGCACTACTTTGCTCCACCTGATTTCTACTGCCCTCCATTACTGAACCATACTCTGTGCTATACTCTTAATAATCTACCCTATAGGCCAGGGGTGGGCAATTCATTTCTACCGGGGGCCACATGAAAAACCTGAGCTGTGTTGTAGAGTGGATCCAACGCTAACTTAATTCTACTCATTAATTTCCCCCCATTATAAAAAACAACAGTACACAAATCTACTACCACTACTAAAAATCTTTTGTGTAAATGTACTGTATACTGTAGGTCCAAGAGGAAAATAATCACCGTCACAGAGAGATGCAAAAGCATCACAGTTTTATTGCAAACACAACATTACACACTTGTTCATTTGTGTCTGTGATTGGCATACTGCGAGTCGGACAGGGATGCCTACATTAAAGGGCCGCATGTGTCCCCTGGGCCGTAAAATGCCCAGGTCTGCTATAGGCTATACTATAAATACTAGCCTATGCTATACTACACTACACTACTGAAAGACATTTTTAGGTTATATCAGGAGCACAGGAAACCAAGTCAGTCGAGGGTTAGATAACTCAGAGACAGAGATTTATTTACAATGATGTGCATCAAGGGGGAGACAGCATGTTTTACATACAGTATACAGTGGTCCACACTGAATCAGACCATTAGAGCCAGGGATTGAGCACAAAGCCACTGACACAGGGGACATATGTCGACAGTGCAAAGCACCAAAAACAACCCAAGAATGTAATATATTATATATATATATTTAATGTAATATTCCCACTAATCTCTAATGACAGGAACAGCAGGAACTAAATGAGTTTAAAACAGGTCATGTCATATGTAAGACAGTTTAGTTGGGCCTAATTGAAACAGTGATAAACTGTCTGTGGCTATGAGAACAATAAGACATATATTCTGATTCCAGTCCTGTCACTATACTATACTGTACTATACTCATATACGCATATAAAAAAGCAGCCTGAGAAATTGTAGCTGCATCACAGACTGCAAACTCAACAGAATCACAGACAGCGCTTCAGCAGATCACGGGAGCGTGGACAAAAAAAATATTCTTTGCCTAAACCAAGACACTTTTTCTGTTGTTGTTCTTTCTAGATGATGAGGGTCGAGCACGGGTCAGCCAGCCTCTGACCAGCTGAGCTCTTGAGATTAGTCCAACAGCACCTACAGAGCCACCACCATCAAGTGAGAAAGAGATGGAGAAAGAGACGTACATATATAGTATATTATGCCATAAGCATATATCAGGCTTTGGCCAGGAATAATGTTATTGTTATGTTCTGCCGATAAAGCTTTATTGAATTGAACTGCATTGAACTGCATTGAACTGCATTGAATTGAATTGAATTGAGAAAATTGAGCCCAGTGCACTGCCTTTCCATAGTGGGAAGTGTTTGGCGCTAGCACTGTTATTACACCTCCCTGTTTCGTTAGCTAATGGCAAACGCCACTTATTATTATCTCACAGAAGCACGGGGCCAAAGCAGGGCAGAATCAGTTGAGTGCAGCACAGGTTACTGAGTTCACCCAACAAACATGGTCTCTCTCTCTCTCTCTCTCTCTCTCTCTCTCTCTCTCTCTCTCTCTCTCTCCCTCAACAGGCTCTTGTAGTTATTACATTGAACAAGAATTTATCTTGGTATATCGGAAATACACACACACACACACACACACACACACACACACACACACACACACAGCACCTGAATGGACAGCACTTTTAATATTCATTTTGTCGCCCATGCATTAAATTCCTCTCCATTTTCCCCCAGGTGTGACATTGGTCTGTGTATAGTCAACACCGCAGATCACATTGTTACGGTCAAACAGGTCAATGACAAAATAGCCTGAATACATTTACTCCTACAAACAAGCTTTGAATTCACTGCAAGGCCATACTTAGGTTTTAGGCAAACTGAAATGAACTGTTTCAATTTTCCAAGGGGTTTAGCCATCGACTATTTCACTCTTTCAAGTGTGTAACAAAACTCCAACTGTTTACATTGTCACCCCAGAAACAGAAAAATTTCACATAGGCTGTTTCTTTAAAACACTCAGTCGTAAGAACCTATAGCGTTGGACTAAAATGAACATGCCTCTCAAAGACAGACGTACACACAATAGGAGGATAAGGCTTTAGCTGTCCATACGGCAGCATCCGTTGACCTGTAGCGAGCTTTCCAGACAGGGGGCTGACCTCTTATAGGCCTAAAAGGTCAAGGGTCAGGGGTCAGCTTTTGACTGGGCCATCTTTAGGGTTAGGCCTATTGTAAACACACACACACACACACACACACACAAACACACATATACAAGTCGTCATTAATTCACCCAACCTTAACTGCATTACTGAGAACATGTTTAGGATGATACACATTTATGCACACACACACACACACACACACACATGCAGACACACACACACACACACAGTGGCTGTTTTGTTGCAAACTGGCTCACACAACAGACTGTTCAAAACAGCTCCCTCAGATCAAGCGTGAGAGGCACTGGCAGAGCCTGTATGTTCTTGCCATTTCTGCTTCCTTGTTTCTCTCTTGCAGTGGAGGGAGGGCACACTCAAGTTCCAGATGAGGCTTTTGTTTCTGCGGCCCGCTACGGCTCCTTGGATATCACTAAACATTAGCTGCATGTAGCCTAACAGATGGACAGTCAATTGTCACAGAAATGACTTAGCCTGGTTTTACAGGCACAGACTGGACGCATGAGCCTGCCGCCTGCTCAAATTAGGCTAGTGGTCTATCTGAGACCACTACACACACACACACACCCTCCTCTATGCTCTATTGGCAAGAATTCAATAATTACGGCTTAATAACAGGAGTCAGTCCGAATAGCACTGACAGTCTTATAGGCTCATGCTCCCTCTCTCTCTCAGTCACACACACACACACACACACACAATACAGAGAGTCGGTCAGAGTGGCACAGACGGTGGCCTCCATGCCTCCAGTCTGCCCCAAAGCCGGTAGCCTCATCTCTCCCCCTCTCTGTCTCTCTGCCGGGCTACCCTCAAACACTAATCCCCTGGCCAGCCTTTGTGCATCCAGACATTCTGATGCATTCACACACATACACTTTGGGGCATGGCATCATTTGTTCCTTTTTTTTAGTCGTTATTTGTTCCCATAGGCCATGATTTGTGATCTGGTGTTTAAGATCGATTACAAAATTGGAACTCACTTGCATATCCAGCTGAACCAGGTAAGGTGCTGTGAACATTGCTCTGTCTTTGTACCATTATTAGAATTAATATTATTATTTCATGAAATACGGTTGTATCAAAACATACAGTGCTAAATGCGTTTTCCAAAAGTGGCTAAAAGTGTCTTCTAAGTACAACAAGTCCTGCAGGAAAAGTGTGGAGATCTAGTAGACAGAAGCCTTGATTGTGCATTGTGATGTTCACTGGGTACAAAATGGGACGCTGCAGCAGAGTCCTCATTAGGCACTTTTGACAAACTCTTGTGACGGGCAGGGCTTGCCAAACAACTGCCAGTGAAAACAATCCCCAAACTCATAGTGGAACATAGCAGAAGAGCCCCAGCACTTGTTGCTAAACTAGCTTTTTGATTTGAGAATAGTATGATGTCATAACATTGAAAGCCTGTGCTGCCACATATACATCAATATTTGTCACAACAGGAGGCAGGTGTCTGTCAGCATACTGGTTGTGCCTGTAAGGCAGAGCAGTAAGTCACTCTCAGTATGGGGACTGGAAAGCTTGGCCTATCAGATAAATAAACAACACCATAAACAATACATAGACTCACATACATTTGCACTAGAAGGTGTACGTCGCCATACCTGGACATTCTGAAGTATCCAAGCGCACTTTTCCCGAACGTCACCAAAGGGACAGCGCCTGGCAAGCATAAGGATGCGGGCCAACATGTCGTTTAGATCGGCTCCGTGACTGGTGCCCGTCGCGGCACCCGGAGAAATTGGTCCGATGCCCTCAGCGCGCCTTAGCACCTCCTGGCTGATGACTTCCATAGCCGCCTCTCGGGAACTTGGGTCACGGCTGCCCAAAGCGTCCCACCTCGCCAGGGTATCTTGCACGTCTTCCATCGCTGAATTCGAGTTATGTTTGCCTGTTCCACAGTCCAGCTGAACAATCGACAATATGACACAATTAAAAGATTGCCCTATTCCTGGCGTACCTCCTATCCCCTTATTATCGACCAAGATCAATGCCACTTTGAAAATGCAACACAAAAGCTGACACATAGAAAAGTCATTTGGGTTAACTAGGTTGCGCTGGACTGTGCGAGATGGGTCCAGCTTATGTAGCGCAGCAGACAATTAAACAAACTGGAATGTCATTATCATAATAATTAAACGAGAAGATGAAAGCGACAACAGTAAATAACTTTCATCGATAAAACAACCAAATCATAGAATTAATGTGTAATTCCGGTTTATTTTGCAGAGCTACGTTCCAGAAAAAAAGACAATCTGATTCTGGAGACGGACAACGTTACCTAACACTACGCGTAAACAACATCTTCGGAGAAGACGTTTTCCAGTCAGCCTTGCAGGCTTGTAGGCACCAGTGAACAGCATGGACAACGGAACCAAAGATTGTGCTTAAGTTTCTAAAGAGTCTCAAGCTGGCACAAATATTTTATGTTCGATGACGAGATACCCCAAAAGAATTCGAGGATAATCGATAAGGAATTGAGTCTTGGCCAAAGGCAGCCTGTTTTTCGCCAACAGTTTAATGAAGGCTATAAGGCGTACATTATTATACAGATGCAGCTACTAAATAGTACTCGATGTTACACTTTGCTTATGCTTTTTCGTCTTTTGTGGAGCTACATTGTCAACAAATTTTAATATGACAATCATAGACCCTAATAGGTCACGAACGTTAACGTTACTGTTCTAGGACGGACGAGGTGTTAGCAATCCATTCAATCGGCTAAATAAAGTCTTCACATTCCTACAAGGACCTTGCTGGACGATCAAGTTTCTCAGCGACCAGAAATCGATTTCAGAAGTCACCCGACTAACTAATAAACTTATCTCATGATGTCATTCATGCAAACTTACATTATTTCATGTCGTTCTCAAGGCTGTCTCGACTGCGCCGCTGGCTGGATACAGCTCTTCTCCAGCACACGGGAGGACAATATGATTTAACAGTTGACGGACATGAGGACTGAGCCAATGAAAGAGCAACATACAAAGAAGGTGGACAATTCAGAACAGTGCACCAATCACCGTATACTGAGGGTGTTCCTTTTAAGAGATGGACAGAAAATACGGGACTTGGTGTTGATGACAGCATAGTCACAATGTCATGGATCGCAAACTGAACTACATTTCCTGTCATGGGTCCGAGGGGTGGTTGATAACCTCCTTCTCTCCAAGGCGACACTTGCCAGACCGTAGCCTACAGAACATTAGAAGTAGGATATGGTCCTTCTGCAGGAATTTCCTAAGGTTTGGCAAGTGTCGCCTAAATTACCTGAATAGCCTACACATAGCCAATTTATTTATCCTCTATGCGAAAGTGAAATGCCATTTGGTTTTGGTTTACCAAAAGGCCTTGTTTTCTTTAAACAAAAAATAAAATGCATTCTTTTCATAGTTTTTCTTGTGTTTATCTTTGTAAGTTGGGAATTACATTCTTACGGATATTAATAACCATTGGATGACGATAAGTTGTTCTTAAAAGCCAAATTGTTAATAAAAATGCCTAACAAAAACAAGACATAGGTCGAATTATGCAAACAAACAGGGGTTCAGTACATTCAGTTCAAAACCTAATCCCTAGCCCACCACCACCTATATGCATATTTTACCATATATTATTACATATTGCATATTATTACTGGTAATAAATAGCCTAGTCTAACGTCCAGAACTACTAGTCTTACATATTCTTCAGTACTGTGGATCTCCTTATGTGATACCTTCTTTTTAACTTCTCAAAGTATACTTGCAAACAGAGGTGGTAATGCTGAAAATTTGTACTGAAGTAGTGCTGTTACATTGGTTAAATTGTACACTCTATCGACTGCAGAATAGGTGCTGAAAGTTTTGCTAAAACCCAACCCTGACACGGGTAGATTTACAGAGAGTGAAGAGATAATGTCAGAACAAGTTGTGCCTGTTAATTGTTGAACATGCATTTGGTAGGCTGAAAGGGATATGAAGAAGTCTGAGCAAAAGAAATGACTGCTCTCGTTGACATGGTGGAAGCATAGCCATTACTTGTCCGATGGTTTGAGCTGGGCCAAGAATAGCCCTGAAAATGACCCATTTGCCTCACTAGCAGACACTGTGAATGCACTGGGGTGTGGCTCGCCCGAGTCAGCCTGCTTTTGGTCCAATAGTGTGAACTCAAACAGGCTACTGGTGTTAACAAAATAGGCCTATAGTAAAAGTAAACAGTACTCTTCTCAAAAACTACTCAGAGTATTAATTACTTTTTAACTGATGGATAGATGGATGTTTTTTGAGCTTCCATCCTTCACCAGTATAAAATATATATTTTTAAAGCACATTCCTCAGAAAAACAAGGTACAAAAAGGCTTTTTTTATGTTCTGTAAATAATTGTCAACAGTTGCTTGTGGGGCATGTTTGTTTGCAGCTCTCAAGACTGGTAACTTGGCTTGTCTATTTACATCGTTTTACATTGTTTTCACAGTTGACAGTGTTGTCTTCTGTAACCATTTTGGCTTGTTTGTCTCTAAATGTTCATAAATTAGTTTATAGGCCTACTCCTGTGTAGCAGTTAGCCAACCATCAGACACATGTGCTGTATCTGTTGCTGCAGCAAAAAACGTTATTTTTTTTGTTTACACGGTCGCAATTGCACCTCTTTTGGCTGCAAAGATTGAATATTAATTTAAATTGTGGGCATAAGCTACTAGTGATTTTTAGTTTTATAGCTAGTGAAGTAGAATAACAGTAAGAGTAGAGTAAAATTACATACTCGTAAAAGGTCAAGTACTCAAAAAATCTACTGTAATTCATTACTTCCACACTTGGTTGGGAGCCTCTGCAGTCTCATCCAAACGCCTCTGTAAATTACTGCAATGTGCAATTCTATCAGCAGAGGTCACTATACTATCAATATATATTTAAGCTCAGTTGGATAAAATGCAAAAGGGTTGTTTGTTTTGTTTAGTTTACAGCTACCATTTAAACAGATATTAGTCCACTCCAGATGTTAATACAATTTACAGTTTATTTTGATTATTTAGCCTACGCAATTTAACAAAGACGCAATTAACAGGCTATAGGATAAAATCTCTGGCACCTTTGAGCAAACAATTTCAAACTGTACAATAGCCCCAAAGACTTTACGCAGGCCTAGTGTAAGACACATGTATGCTACAGATCGTGACAGACCCATTAAGATCAACTGGTTGCAAGGTCGGTTGTGGTAAAACGGTGAAAGGTGTCAGTGGGCTGTTTATACTGTCATAGGTAGACTGTTTTTAATGGCCTCTAAACTAAACCACGCAAAATCGATAGGCCTAACATAGAATGCGAATGGGCTGTGCGATATGCTAAAATGCATTTCTGCATACCCAGTAGCCTAGGCCTAACCTAGTGCCAACCCAATGAGCCTCTTCAAGAATTAAACCCTATGATACCCATAAAGGAAAATAAAGAGATTGGTTGATTAATTGTTTTCTTGAAACTGACTTTATTTCCCAGAGTTCCACGAAAGCGGAACTCTCGATGACACCACTCAGTCTCCATCTATGGTCTTCATCCAGAGAAAGAAACAGGAACAATCTGGGAACACCCAGGTGGCGCGAGCCTCTCCTAGCTATTTTCTCCGAGAGACTGTAGGCTTGGGTAGTAGTTCACCCTCAAGCACTGCGGACATCCTGAGTCGTGATCAAAAGGGTGGCTTCATTTAGTTGCTTTTGGAGCCGTGTGCTGCCGTCATGGCTCTTTACGACTATGTCACTAAAGAGCAACTTGCGGGCTTTGACAAGTACAAGGTAAGGATGCAGATATGTTTATTCGACACATTCATAATTGCATTTATGCCATACAGCGTTCGAGATTTGACTGCTTATCCGGCTAATGTTAGCTGTAACGTTAGCTTACTTGAACTGTCAGTTTCCTTTTCTGAGAAGCTCATACTAGCATTAACGTTAGCTAACGTTAGTGATGTTGGTTAGCCTACGTTAGCTGTATTACCATACGATACCGGTAAATTAAGAACATCTCATAAACTATAGGCTACTTTGATAGGTTCGTGTGTCCAGTTTGAGCGCACATCTGATCCATATCGTTAGATCTATAACAGCAAGTGCCTTGACTGTCTTGCTAGCTGATCATGATAACGTTACTCGTAGCAAGGACATAGGTGTGGACCACGTTGAGGTTTAGCAAATGCCGGGGTCTTGTAACGTTACCCTTCCTCCAACCAAATCTGTTAATACTTGATTACTGACCTCTACATCGCGTTAGGTTTGGTGTTGTATGGTCTTATTTGCTGCCACCTTACATGCACTAAAACGGTCATGGTAACGTTAGTATCATTATATGGATTGCTAATATTGGCTAGCTAACATTAATGCTTCTTAAAACTTTTGGGGTGGGCTGTAAGGTTATCCCCCTGAAACCCTGGACCTATATGGCTCGTAGCACGAAAAACAACGTGTAACGTGGCTAACTAGGTAGTCTCAATAACATCCTTGTGTTAGCCTAGCTAACCCTTGTCAAAATATGAAAGTCGGATATAATTGGGATATGGAAGTAACATCCTTGGTCTCACCCCTATCTTAGCAAGGCTATCTCTTAGTGCCTTTAACGGACGTTATGCCAAAGCTATGCATATTCTTAATACCTCTCTTTCTGTTATTTCGAAGGTGGTATATTTCTGTGAAATTGTCATGTCAAGCTTTTGTTCAGCGTGAAAGAACATTAACCCCCTACCACATTCTCTGTTTGTGTGTGTGCTGGCTATGTGAGTGTTTTAACAAAGGTCCCTGAGATGTCCTTGAAGTATCTGTACTCATTGTTGGGTTCAAACCAGGGTTGTTCTATTATGTGTGGATAAACATTTTTAAGCAGTTTAGCTTCAAAAACTTTTGACCCCACAAATGTGACGTAAGCAAAATGTATTGGTGGAACCTTTTCTGTCAGGCAAAGGTCACTGGTCATTCAGAGAAAGGAGGGATCATCCAATACTAACGAAGACCCACAGGGTGTGTTTTATTGATGTGATCCCAAGTGTGCAGGCCACATCACACATTCTTATGTAGTCATCTCTCTCTCTCTCTCTCTCTCTCTCTCACACACACACACACACACACACACACACACACACACAGTATACACCTCAGTCACCTCTGACCTAGCCTGGTGGTGTGAGTAGTGAGATAACCAGTTGAGTGCTAACTGTGAGCTTGGGCTTGTCTCTTGGGCACTCACTGATTTGCTCACCTTTTCACTTTTCCTCCATCCATCAATGTGACCCCGTAACATTCTCGGCATTCTCTAACTGCCCACCCCCCCCCCCCCCCCCCCCCACACACACATACACACACACACACACACACTTCTCACAAACTAATGCAAGTAGGTAGTCTAGAAAGTGTGGGTTCAAATCCTCGTTTCCACCATTGTGCCCGTGAGCAAGGCACTTAACCCTAAGTAGCTTGAGAGGAGACCTGTCCCTAAAGTAATTGATAGACAAAATGTTAGTTGCTTTGGATAAAGGCGTCTGCTAAATGCATAAATGTCAGTGTGTCCATTTTTGTAATGTCACAATAGCATAACATATGATTCTTGATTAGAATGACAGCTTGACAGAGTGTCAGGGTTTTTTTTTCTTTTTGGAGCAGTTTGCAGGGTAGGGTGTGTTCTTCACAGATCATAAGAACAGCCACACCCAATGAGACAATCAATTTTTTTTCCTTTATTTCCTTTAAACCTCTGCTTTCGTTTCTTCTTCTCTCGCTGTCGCGCTCTGCCAGTTTTTCTCTCTATAGTGCATTGTGTCATATCCTCAGGCTCTCTCATCTCTGTCAGTCTTGGTTTTTTTCTGTCCTCCTCTATATCATCTGGAAACTGAAAACAGAAACATAGGCCTAGTTCACAGATGGTTTGTGTGTGTGTGTGTGTGTGTGTGTATGAGAGGGAGAGATGGAGAGATAAATATTAGACGGAGAGAGAGAGATGGAGAGAGATAGCGAGGGAATTATGTGTGTGTCAATGTGCATGCATATTCGTCCCGTCAGTCATCAGACACACACACAGCGGGGCTCTGAGGTTATTTTGTCCCAGCTGAGAATAGCTCATCAGTGGGAGATGCTGAAATGGAGAGGTCAGTCAGGTCAGCCAGTTCACCCACGTGAATGCTGCCTGTTTATTGTGGGACAGATTTCTCAATGGACTCCTCAATGAAATGTAGCCTGTGTGTGTGCGTATTGGGCGTGAGTGTAGATAACATGCTAGGTCCATTTCTGCTGACAGGCTGTTTCCATGTAGAGAATGGGATCATTCAGGTTCTTTGACAGGTTACATCTGAGGCACTGTCTGTTTGAAGAGAGGTTGTCTGTAGCATGGGTAAAGGATTGCTTTGAGCGTGTTGTTCATTTGTTGAATTACATTGTGGAAATAAAGTCTCTCTAGTTATTATGTTGTAGGTAATTGAAGTGTGTGTGTGTGTGTGTGTGTGTGTGCACAAAAGCCCTTTGCTATGAGTTTGGAAGGAAAGGACAACTAGACCAGAAGACATGTTTGTTTGGACACTTGTGTGTGTGTGTGTGTGTGTGTGTGTGTGCGTGTGTGTGCGTGCATGCGCATGTGCGCTCTTATAGGCGAGTAGTTACCAAGCTACGCACTTCTCATATGCTGTTTGTAGCCTTCTTGTGCAAATCATGATTAAGCCTGTCCCTGTAGTTACTGGAGTCAAACAACCAGCTCGGAATAATAAACGCTTTGATCGCTGTGATCCATTCGCCCACTTTGAGCCCTTTTCCATCCTGCATCAACTTGCATTACACTGAAGGAGAATATGCATTCATTCAATGCCATTAAGCCTGTGGTGTCAAGCTGGCTTAAAACATGGGCAGTACATCACTGATTTGTAATTATTGTGTTCATGTATTTCTTTATTCATTTATTTTTTTAAATTCCAGATGTATCTTTGACTCTTCAGCTCACATTGTCATTTTTTTTATTAATAACGTTGGGCTTTTCTTGTTTGACGGCTGGTAAAACTCGTGGTGTAGTGTGAAGTTTGTGTCTGTGAGCTTACTGCTTCATATTGGGATGAACTGATCTGAGTCTGGGGAGGGATTCTGTCAAATAGCTTAGATCCTAGAGAGCTGTTGGGAGCTGTTTAAACACACACACACACACACACACACAAACTCGTACTCACTCAGCCCACCATCACAGTCGCACCCAGGTGCCCTTCCTCAGTTCATTTCACCTTATCTGGGGGACCCCAAAGATACTTTTGTGCTTTTCTCAGGTTTAGGCATAAGACCTTGGAAATGGCACCCGGTGCTTTATGCTAGGAATAACCTTGTGTGTAATGGTGGCGTCGTCATTAATGTTGATCTTGCACTCTTTTTTTTTTTTTTTTTTTTTTCTTTCCTCTTTTCCACTCTGTCTCTTCAGTACAGTGCCGTGGACACCAACCCACTGTCCGTCTACGTTATGCACCCCTTCTGGAACACAGTTGTCAAGGTGAGCATGGACATCTCAAAGGTCTCCATGGCCTCATGCATGGAACAGAATTATAGAAGGGTCTTTGATAGCCCAGAACCTTCTGTAAGCCTCTTCTCTTTGGTGGAATGCGGAACCAAGAAGTCAGATAACTAAACCCATAAAAATATTAGCGCCCATGCTAACCAATGATGGCAAAAGCTTTTCATGATGTTGACTAAGTGTGATGTCTAAATGTTTCCGATCAGCCGCAGGCTTTTTAGCATTCTCAAAATCACTCTGAAAGTGATCATTAATGATGCTGAACATCATCGTCAGTTAGCCGTGGTGACACTGTCATTTAAATTAAAATATTTGCCTGCTGTTATAGTTCTCATCCTGGGGTGAACAACCATTTACTGAAGTCCAAAATACAAAGTGCTTTGTTGTGTTATTTGAGTCAGTTGTCGTTTTATCAGTCCACACTTTCCTGATGTGTCAGCCATTCACAGCAGTGGCAGGCCATCCACCTGTCCTTCCGGTAGGTTCCAGGCGTAAGGGTGGTGTATGTGTCTGTGTCTGGCTGTGTGTATTAATAAGTTTGTCCACAGGGTTCCACCCTCCTCACTCGTCCCCTTAGCCGTCAGCTCGCCCACTAATTAAATTGCATAAATGCAACATTAATGAGTTTTCCAACAAGATCTGATTACGCTGCATCACATCTGACCACCATTTTTTTTTTTTAATACTCTCTCTGTCTGTCTATCCTCTGGTTGTCCCCAAACTCTCTCCCTTCTCTTCTATCTCTTCTACCTCTTCTCTCTCATTTTAGATAATGCCAAGATGGTTGGCCCCAAACCTCATCACATTTACAGGGTTCATGTTTCTGGTGTTGAACTTCCTCATTCTGTCCTATTACGACTACGATTTCTACGCATCAGGTGAATGGGGTCAAAGGTCAACCCATGCTATGTCATCTTTGAACACACACACACACACAGAAGATCTGAACCACACACCCTATTGTCAGCTCTTTATTTTTAACCTCCTAGTGCTGTTTGTGCTTTATTCCTCTCTGGAGGTGTTTGGACAGGTTTGTGTGGTGGGAACATTAATTGTAGCCCTATGACTCGTCTGTTCACTGCTCTGTGTTTCCCGTTAGTTAGTTAGTTAGTCATGGTGCTTGGAGTTCACCACCCTATTCAATGGACAATTGCAAAGAAAATCACAAAGGTTTGTAAGAGCAGAAAGTTAGCTGAAATGCTGTGTTGTTTTTGTTGAAAAAATAAAGTGTGCATGTATGTTTGTGCTGATGAACAGTGTGTTGTAGAGTGCAGTTCTTCATCCTTTAAAGGCCCACTATGCAACATTTTTCATTTAATTAATCCGTTTCGTACTGTTTAGGACGCTAAAATTAGTCATTACATGGCGAACGAACAGTGTAGAATGCGTAACTGTGGCCTATAGCGGTAGATACAGCATTTGCAATGATCAGCAGCGCGGACCGCCTCCAATAGAATGCAGTGCAATACAATGCAATACAGCTCGTGAGAGAAAAAAACAGAACGTTGCTTAGCTCCTCTTTAAGCTGAAATTAACATTCAGCTGCCTGTGTGTGTGTGTGTGTGTGTGTGTGTGTGTGTGTGTGTTTTATTTATTGTGAAAGCTTCTCACCCCCTGCTGTTCTCTCACACAGCACAGCTACATGAACATGTGCCCAGCTGGGTCTGGGTAGCAGCAGGCCTCTTCAACTTTCTGGCTTACACATTGGGTAAGTGTGTTTTTAGTGTGTGTGTGTTTGTGTGTGGTCAAAGTTTTTAGTTATAGACAGCTGGATGCCTTTTTGGAGCTGGAACACTGTGTCTGTTTGTGTGTGTGACCAGGAGAGAATAGAACAGACAAGAACATAATATAAAGAATCACAAAACAATTTTGAGCATCTAAATAATGCTGACTATTTAAAATGGCGAACAATTTAGCATGCATTTCCCCAATGGAAAGTTGCACAATACACCATGTTTGACATGTTTAACAATGTTCTTGTCTGACTGGAAATAAATGAAGCGTTCTTTCTTAGTCTGAGAAACGGATATGTGGTTGCAGTTGGCCATTCTAAGTGCATTAGGAGAAGAACAGGACATTTAAACCTTGTTAGTCGTGCTTGTGATGCACTGCTGGTTTTAGAGGAGCAGTTTAGACTCCACATTCAGTTGCAGACTGCAGTAACAGTCAGTCTGTTACTATTCTGTTCTTTGTTCTACACCAGCTCGCCTCATGCTGTGAAGTGCGCAACATAAATTTGGGATAGAGAATAAATATAAATATATGAATTTTAAAAAGGCTTAGGATCAGTTGTCCATTTAAAGTAGTTGTTTAACATAACCACACTCTAGTTCCCTAGCTGATGAGTTGCCCATTTAAATAAATAATCATGCATTAGAAAAACATATGTATGTGTAGTACATTTTGTGTGTGTGTGTGTGTGTGTGTGTGTGTGTGTGTTTAGATGGAGTGGATGGCAAACAGGCTCGGCGCACCAACTCCTCCACGCCTCTTGGGGAGCTGTTCGACCACGGCCTGGACAGCTGGGCGTGCGTGTTCTTCGTTGCCACGGTGTACTCTGTGTTTGGGCGCGGCGACACGGGCGTGAGCGTGGTGACGCTCTACTACATCCTTTGGGTGGTGCTCTTCTCCTTCATCCTCTCCCACTGGGAGAAGTACAACACGGGCGTGCTCTTCCTTCCCTGGGGCTACGACGTCTCACAAGTGGTGAGTCAAACACGCACATGCTCACACAGATGCACACGCTCTGATCACACTGATCACATTGATCATCAATTGGAAAGAGTACTGTCTTCTACCTTTCAATCATGTGCTCTCTCTCCCTCCCTCTGTCTCTTCGTCCCTCCCTCCTTCCCTCTCTCTCTTTCTCTCTCTTTTTCTTTCTCTTTCTCTCTCTCTCTCTCGTTGGCCTATATGCTTGTCAGAACAACCACACACACACCTTATGCTCTATGTCTGTGTGCTCTATGTCTTACACTCAAGTCAGTAGGCAACTGACAAGTCCGTATGAATCCATACTTCCGTGTAATAACACTGTAACTTGTTCTGTTCTACTTTTAACTTTTTTAACTTTTCTCCGATGCTTTCTCTTAATGATCAATTTATCATTTTTATTTTCTGTCCTCTTTTTATTCTTTTTAACTTTTTTCTCCTTGTATATTCTGTCCTTTATTAATTATACCCTTGGTGTAACTTTTAATCTAATTCGTTTCTTTTCTTACTTTATTTTGTCCACTATGTTTTTATTTTTATCTTTGTAAAGCACATTGATCTTCCTACTTTGTGTATGAAATGCGCTATATAATTAAATTTGCCTTGCCCTTCTCATCGGCCCTTTGACACCCCCCTCTAAATCAGGGTATGCACCTGTTGGCTTGCTCTGTGAGCGAATGACAGAGACCGGTACTGTGTGCCCCACTGCACACTGGGTAATTAGGGATAATATGATGACTCGGATCACCACACCAGCTTCCGAGCCAAGGCTGAAAGGCTTCCCAACAAGGCCGCATGAAAGAGTTGCTTTGACGTGTGACTGACATTTATCAGAACAGTAACTTATTCGCCATCATCTCCTTCTTCCCCATCACACACAGACCATCTCCATTGTGTACATCATCACGGCGATGGTTGGCGTGGAGACATGGTACCAGCCTCTCATCTGGAGCATTCACTACAGAGACCTCTTCACCGTCATGATCACAGGTCAGCGACGCATATCTACACACACACACACACACACACACACAGACAAATATCTTTTATGTGATATCTATTTCAAACTGGTTGCTTTTGTTTGTTTGTTTTCTGGTCTCTAGGTTGCGCCTTCACTGTGACTCTGCCCATGAGCCTCCTCAATGTTTTGAAGTAAGTGAAGTTAGCATTGCTGTGACAGTTCATCTCAAGGCCTCAGCCTCTTTGGCTTAAAGATATTCACAATGGCTGCTCCCACAAAGCTAATGTTAAATAATTTTGTGAAACCCTTTTATTTTTCTAGTTTCTCTCGCTCTCATCTCCCTAACACTTACTTTCTCTTTCTTCCTCATTTTAAAACTCTTTCTTCCTCTTTCTCTCTCCTTCCTCCTCTCTCTCTCTCTCTCTCTCTCTCTCTCTCTCTCTCTCTCTCTCTCTCTCTCTAGCACT
>JAGFZM010000044.1:3733-23889 GCA_017657215.1 Limnothrissa miodon
CCAGCCTTATCCCCAACCTTCAACCCAGCCTTATTCCCAGCCCTTAAGCCAGCCTTATCCTAGCCCTGTGGCCCTGTTCCCCAGTCTAGCCCTGTGGTGACCAGTGGTCCCAGCATCTATCCCCAGCCAGAGAGGCACTACACTGAGACAACTGGGAATGAACGTTATACAATCCAGCGCTTACAAGTTAACTTAGATTTGGGACTGAAAGATATGGCATGACAAAGAAAGTGTTTTAGGTTCTTTTTATGCAGTTAAGTGACGGGAAATAGACAGGTTGCTGGCAGCTTGGATGCATCTTCCGTTTTTAGTCGATTTAACACAACAAGAGACAGATAACAGACAAAGCACAGATGGTGTGTGTGTGTTTGTGTGTGTGTCCGTGCGCAGTTTCAGACATGCAATGCCCCAGCGATCTTCCAACATCTCCACATTTCCCATGCTGCAGTCAGTGAGCCAGTCCAGGCTTAGCACAGGCCAGAGAGGGAGGCCAGGGGCCAGATACGCTCCTGTGAGGACACAGAGGAAGTGTGTGTGTGTGTGTGTGTGTGTTTGTGCGTGTGTGTATCTGTGTGTATGAGTCTTTGTGAGTGTGTGTGCATGTGTATGAAAGTTTGTGTGTGTGTGTGGGGGGGACCCAAGCCAGAGAGTGAGGCCAGCCTCATCCAGATAAGCAGGGGAGCAGCGGGGTCCTGTTATCGCCTTATCAGCCAGACCATCAGACGGACCATCAGACAGCCAGAGATGTGCTGAGGGGGGCAGAGGGGGGAGTAGACGAGAAAGAAGTGTGTGTGTGTGTGTGTGTGTGTATGAGTGTGTGTGTGTGTGGGGGGGGGGGGTTGCTGCTTCTTTTGTCATGCTGCAGGTGCCGTTGTCACTCTGTGTCAGCCGCTACAGACAGCAGGAGCCGTCTGAGTGTCTCAGGAAGGGATCAGACACACACACACACACATTTCCAATACACTCACATTCTATCATTCTCTTCCTCTCCGCCACACACACACAGTCTGACTTCAAACACTGTCATTCTTTTCTTCTAACTGGCTTACTGTCACACACATACACTCAGAATACACACACTCACACACACACACACACACACAGAGACACACACATTTCCAATACATTCACCTTCTATCATTCTTTTTCTCTAAGCCACACGCACACACACACACTGACCTATTTGTCCCTCCCTCACACATTGCCACTGTCATTCTTTTGATTGCCTCACTGTCACACACTTTCACATACAAACGCACAACAATAGTACACACAGAGCAGATCATTAATACACACTAATCAATCTGAAATATGCACACTGAAATAAACGAGCCTTCTCAGTGAAGTGTCTGTGCTCTGTGCTGACTAAGTGCTGCTAATGCACCCTACTACTCAGTGCATTCTTATTCACACACACACACACACACACACACACCTAAACTCCGGAGATCATACTGTTCTACTTCAAAATAGCATCACATTCAAATCCAGCCCAGTGTCTGTCAGAGACCCCTCACACATCCCAAAAGCCCCGGCCGGCTGAGCGGTCGCTACCACACCAGCGTCTGGCCGTGTCGACGCACACGGGCCCCTCTGGCCCCTGATCCTCAGAGCTGTGCTTGTGCTTGGGCTTGAACGCTGGCGCCCCAGGATCCCATCCACCTGTCTCCCTTCTCTCTCTCTCTCTCTCTCTCTCTCTCTCTCTCTCTGTCTCCTCTCTATCTATCCGTCTATCTATCTATCCTCCCCACTCTACAGACATGCCCCCAGTCCTAGTGGTGTGCTTTGATGACTAGTGAGAGAGAGAGAGAGAGAGACAGAAAGAGAGAAAGTCTTCAGGGGAAGTGTGTATCGTTTAGGTCTGTGCGTTAGGCCTGGAGACATTCAGGTCTGTTTGTAGCTCACAGCCCTGAGAAACCGCTACGCTACTTATACGCTACTTGGCGGACATTTTGGCGCACAGCTACTTCAAGCACAGTAAACATTCTCCCTTCTGTGTTTGCTCCCAGGGAACGTCATACGAGTGGTGTGAACACGCTGCCAAGATGAGCGTTTCATTTATTTCATGTCTCAGCAAATGGTAGCTGATTAGATTATCAGCAGCCGTACCTTACGGCGTCCAGCTATCGCTGCCCAGTTACTTCAGATAGTCAGCTATTCAGCAATCACTACTCAGACGCTACTCAGGTGTGTAAACACTTACAGAAAGGTCAAAGAGGATTCAGCAATTTTGATTATTAAAGAAAGTTTTTTTACTAGATTACATTACTCATTTTAGGCTAGTTTGAAAGTGTCCAAATCTTTTTCTTATCAGTTGAAAGTTATAGACATACTAAAATCATAATTTTTTTAGATCCCCGTGGTCCAGAGCAGTATCACTTCATCAAAATAATGAAGTGATTGACATTGTGTGATGAGAACTGTGCTGCTTTGACTTGGGCCTTTTGAGGTAAAGAGAAGGATGAATGAAGGTGACGGGAGAAAAGAGGAATGGGATGTGATGAGAGGAGGGATGTAGGGATGAAGTGTGTGTGTGTGTGTGTGTGTGTGTGTGTGTGTGTGGAGGGGGTGGTGGTCTGTCTGTGGTCACACATGCTGTGAGGAGAGGGGCTTTATGGGGCCAGACTGGCCACTGGTCCCCTGGGGCCCTGACACAGCCGACAGCAGAGTTTAATTAGACAGGCACTGCTGAGGACGTCTTCAGTTACACACACACACACACACACAGTCAAAGTGACAAGAGATGGGACATGTCCATCAGCAGCTGCGACAGCAACTCTCTCTTTCTCTCCCTCTCTGTCCGCATCACCGAACCTTTCTTTCCCCCCATCTCTCAACTAACTCTCTCTCTTTCTCTCTCTCTCTGTCTCTCTATCTCTCATCCCCCTCTCTGACTTCTCTCTCTCTTTCTCTCACTCTCTCATCCTCCTCTAACTTCTCTCTCTCACTTTTCCCACTCTGTAACTTCTCTCTCTCCCTCTTTCTCTCCCTCTGTGTTATCCCCCTCTTTAACTCTCTCTCTCTCTCTCTCTCTATCCCTCTCTCATCCTCCTCTCTAACTCTCTCTGGCAGTCAGTCTGTCTGTCTCAGTCTGGTCTTTCCTGGGTGCTGGCAGACAGTCAGAGATGAGGAGATAGAGATGAGGAGGGGGCAGAATGTTTAGCATAGCTGCTCCTATAGAGACACTAACATTTAGTAATCCGGTCATTCATCCCATTCAACCGTGCGCGCCATTTGCCAAGGTTGCGGAACGAACGGCCTCGCACCACAGCTAAAATTGCACCGAAACGCCTGCTATCACTCAGCCGCATGTCGTGTAGGATAATAACATTAGATAGATCAACATAAATGTTTGACAGAACGCATGTTATTCATATGGGCACCCTTTGCACAGAGGAATTTCTGCCTGCTTGTGCCTGTGTGTGTGTGTGTGTGTGTGTAAATGTTTGTCTGCTGAATGCGCATACCTGTGCCCGTTGGATGGAATGTGCCCAGTAAGTACGAGCACGTGCCCTGCCCGTGCCACCTTGTGAATGTTATGGCTTACCTCTGTGTGTTTGTGAGGCCGCGAGTCACTGAATCTGATAGTACTAGCAAAGTCGTGGTGGTGGGGGGGGGGCGTCCTTCACAGGTCAAGCCTCTGGAACAGACTACTGTAAGTGGATCTAATGGCCGTCGTTTTAGTTTCATGTGCGCCAAGAGGTCCTCGCGCCACCTTACCTGTTATCTGTCATAATTTCTCACACCTCAGTGTTTACTCAAAGCTCCAGCTCAGATCAAACATTAACGTTACTCGCTTCTGACGCTTAACTGTGTTTTTTATACATCGAGGAACAAGGTGTTCTCTGTCATCAGCTGGTTTTCTATTACTTCATGCAGACTAACTAACAGGTCACTTCTCTCTCTCTCTCTTGTTCTTCAGATTCTTCCAAAGAATCGTCGAAAGAGGGGAAGAAAGAGTCCTTGAAAGTGAGTAAAAAGGAAAGCTCAAAGGAGCCTGGGAAAGAGAAGGAATCCAAGAAGGAGTCTTCAAAGGAGACTTCGAAGGACTCCAAGGAGGCCAAGAAGGAGTCCAAGAAGAAAGAGTCCACAAAGGACTCCGGGAAAGACGCGGCCAAAGAGGAAGCCAAGGAGGGTCTGAAGGAGCCCGCCAAGGTCAAGAGGAAGACGTCGGTGAAGAAGGAGAAGAAGAAGGAGCCTGAGGCGGGAGAAGGCTGAGGAAGCAGCGCAGCCATGCAATAGATACTAGCACTCAGACAGATGCGTCCACACACACACACACACACATACACACACACACACACACACACAGTACTCAGTCATGTTTATATGCACATTCATAGAGGGAGAGAGAGAAAGAGTGTGTGTATTTTGGTATGACTAGTTTGTGTTAGCACAGTAAGCTGCAGTGCTCAGCCGTGGGCCGAGCTCAGACTGAGAGCAACACGCATCTGAAAACCAAAACATTGGCTGCCGTCCAGCCATCATCTGGAGACCTGGCACAGGCCTGCATTTTAGAGCTCTTCCCTCCTCTCACTCTCGGGACTGAGTAGTGCACTTCTCTCTCTCACTCACTTTCACCATTTTCTTCTTTCTTGCTGTCACTTTCTGTCTCTCTCTCTCTCTGTGTCCCTCAGTTTGCTCGCGGGTGGGTTTATTTTAGCTGCAGCGGCGGCCATCTAGAAAGCCACAGGCCCGCTCTGGTCCTTAATCCCGTCTGCTGCTAACGCGAGCCCAGGCTGAGCACGCTTGCGCCTCTCTGACGTCCCCTGTTCTCTCTCCCTCTTGCTCCACCCCTCTCATCCCTCCACCGCACTCCCTAGCCCTTATCTTCTGCTACTAAGTATACTGCTCCATCCGTCTGTCTATCCCTTCATACATACATCCATCCCTTTTTCCCCAACTCCTTAAGAATACCGCTACATCTCTGTCTCTTCATCCGTCTGTCTATCATCCATCCATCCATGCATTACATTCCTCTATCCAACTGTTTATCCATCCATCCATCCATCCATCCATCCTTTTTTTCCATCCTATGCCCAGCCATGTCACTTTCACCCCAATAGGGCTCTAGAGATATGAGGGCTCTGAAGCAGCTCTGTGTCCCCAGCCCCTGCAGCTCCAACTCCAACTCCAACTCCAGCTGCTGCCGCTGTTGTTCTCCTGGGCCTACAGCCCCAGCGGATATGGAAATAGTGGCTCACTGCAGCGAGGAGGGAGGACATAGTCCATCCATTAGAACCTCATCTCAACAAACCACAGGGAGGGGAAAAAATCAAAGGCAGAGAGAGAGAGAGACGCACACACACACACACACACACACACACACACACACACACTCACAAAACACACATCTGTCATGGCGTACTGGCATGTGGACCTACGCACACAAACAGCCACATGGACACATATGGACTGACCACAGGAAAACACACATACACACTTATATACTGATACATTTGTGTACACATTCATGTACACACTCGCACACCACCAGCACAGGCACATATGGACTGACCACACACACACACACACACACACACACACACACAAAACATGCACTGAATACAAATCAAGTAGTATAGCCTTATTTAGAAACTGCCACCCATAAGCTGGGCTGCTCAGCCTCTCCACTGGCAGTTGACCTTGCTGTCAGGCCAACCTGTGTGTGTGGGGGGAAGGGGGGGGGGAGCGGGGGCTGGGTTGGAGCTCTAACACACTGTGTGTGTGCGCGCGGCTGTGTGTGTGTGTGTATACTTAGCTGCAGCCTTGTGGATCAGAAGTGAGTGTGTGTGTGTGTGTGTGTGTAAAATGAGGAGGGCTCCATGCGAAGCGACAGCCAGCATGGCTACATCATCAGCCCTGTTCTGCATCTGCTAGTCCCTCTTTAGTGGGAAGGCGTCCTAGGTACCACTGTTCAGATGTAGGCACTGCCGTATTGTTAGCGTCGTATATGTTAATGTTGTGCACTGCTGTCAGTCAGTCAGTACTATGTCCTGTCCACTTTTGCGCTTTTTTTCCTTCGTTCTTTTTTTAGGGTCTGTTTTCCTCCTTTCTTTCCACCCATCCGTCATGTTTCCTCTCACACACTCGTTCTCGTGTCCCGTCCCCTTCCGTCTCAAACTCACTCACGCGTCCCTATTTTTTTTCCTCTCTCACGCTATTGTGCTGTTTGTGTTTGTGTTTTGTAAGAAAGGCTGACACCAGCGGCCATGTCTGTGATGGCAATGACAATGCCGTCTTGTCTATTGTTTGTCGACGATGTCCGTCACAGTAGTGGCAAACCAGCCCCGTTGTCTTCGCAGCTCTCAGACAATGCGCTGGTGCGTTTACGTGTCGTTGGGGACCAAAAAATAATGAAATGCGATGTCAGTCAAATCCACTAAATGCCATCTCAGGATCGTTAACCTTGTTATTATGTCCTGTTTTTATGTCGGAGGTTTTTGATAGCTACGCTTCGGAGCTCTTTTTGGAACGCTCTCGTTTTGGCCTTCTGCTCAAGCTTAACATGAGGAGCCAGTGTACATGAGGAGCCAGTGTAGGGTCAAGCCTATTAAACCTGTTGTCAGCTGGCGCTGCCACGTCATCGTTGATCAGACAGTCACTCGTCACCGTAAGGGACACCGTGTGGTACTGTGCCATACACACCTGATTCATTCGAAAGGGACAACTCTCTGTGTCTGGCCTGTGTCATATCATAAAGGGGCAGGATTGGCGTGCTGTCTTTTGGAATACAAGGCATGAAAGCGTTGATGATTTCAGTGTCCTCAGTCACTGCGTGGCTATTTACCAGGCAAGAGTGGCAGCTAACACAGGCAGAGACTGAATGAACAAACTTCTGTTTTTGTTTTTTTTTTTTTGTTTTGTTTTGTTTTTCAATATTCTGTGTAAACACGTTGGATGGACATTTTACACAATGTAGTCAACTGTATTACAGTGCCACCACATTTCAAGACAAAGAATCAATAAATGAGTCAATAACTGTGACTTTCTTGTCTCCATAATCTTTATAGCTGTGTGTTTGTGTGTGTGTGTGTGTAGTAGTTTTTATGATGTTAACCTATGTTCTACCAACTATTCTCAAACTAATATGTTGTAAAATCAGAATCTGTTGTTATTAGCCATGTATGTATACTTGCATATACAAGGAATTTGAAGAGCAAAGTTATATATTCATTATATTTATACATTGGTTTACAATATACAATATCACTATGGAAGTGTGTGTGTGTGTGTGTGTGTGTGTGTGTGTGTGTGTGTACTTGAGTGCACAGCTGTGTAAAAATATGAAAATGTGCAGATGTGAGTGACCCAGACGCTTTTCTTGCACAGCTGAAGGCAGCCATTGGTGCCTATGGATCTTTCACCTCATCTGAGGTCAGAGGTTGTGCGCAATCCCTGTTTTCGCACGCGCTTCACTGCCTGGAACGCTTCGAGGTCCAAGCCCATCGGTCAGGCCCAGGGTCACGATCCAGTTGCGTCTGGACAGCTGAGTCTGTCCGGCTCCTCCGAGGGAGTCCCTCGGTCTGCTTCCGCATCTTAACCCTCAGCAGCTGACAAATGCGCACGTACAAGAGCAGCCAATCTATATTGCGCGCGCGGAACATAGACACACACACACGTGCTAATAAAGAACAATATTTTTTATCCACGCAAGCATGCTCACGCGCACTTACAGACAAGCATCTGCAACACAGAGAGAAGCCTATCTCTCTCACACACGCACACACCGTCAGCACCTGGACTTCAAATTACTGTCACATAGGCACCAGAGTTAAGTCTCTGTGGCGTTATAATGACTGCATACATCCCCCTGACATCCGGGATGATGAGCTCAAATACTGTCTTCTACCAGATACGGGATCCACACCCTCGGAGAAGGACAGCCATTTAACATCTGTTGTTCTTTAATGCCAGCTGCTTCATTGCAGGGATGGGAATCGTATACCCCCGAACTTTGTCTTTTGTAAACATGACAACAACAGGCAGGGGGATTAAAATGTGCACCGGGAGAAACCATGCCCAAACAAGGACTCGACCGACCTCTCTCAGCATGGGTCAAGGGGGACTTCACGCCTATAAACAAGGGGGCTGTTTGTCGCCATCTAGTGATTAATATTAACGAACTTTCGGGCTTTAAATAAAGCAATTCTTACCAGAGTTTCTCCAAAATAGGTTTGGTGCCACGAGGCATGTTTCCAATGTATGACACTGTAAGCTTTACAATTAAAGCAAAGGAAACATTGTTTCTTTGACAGCTCAGTGTCATAAAAAGGGGTTGGGTCGTAATTGGTGCTTTGAAGACATGCGTCGCCTTTCCATTTGAACTTAACTATGAGCTGCAATTTAAAGTAAGCCAGAGTTGTAAAATATAAATCTGTCACAAAAAAATAATAACACGTAGCCCGTTAAACCTGATAAATAGAAGTAATGGAATAACTGTCTTGGTGTTTAAAAGGGTCCGATCCCGCCTTAATTTATGGGTTTGTCGAGGGAAAAGTCAGTTAAAACTATTCGGTACTGAGAATATACCTCGAGGCTGAATAATGCCCCTTTTCTTACTTTAACCTTTACGCCTCTCTACGGTTGGTGCGTCCGAGCGCTGTCCTAGCTTACTCTTGAGATCAAAAGATCCCCTGCTCTGTCACACTTCCTAGTGCCCAGAGCGGCCGTCTCTTCACTGATCAGGATATAACGCATGCTGCAGACTTTTGAACCTGTCCTCTGGTTAATCCGCCTGTTTTCCTCGTCTGGTCCTCCAGAATCAAGTATATGCATTTCCTGTACAGACATGCGAAATGCATGTTATCTATAGAGAGCCTGGTAAAACGAGATGCGCCTGCAGTAGGTGGGTCTCGGGATTTGCTGGGATTGTTCCATTACCTAACAAGAGGCGAACAACAGGGATCTGTGGGCAAGCCGTGCGCCAAAACAGTTGGATTATTAAACCCTCGACAAGGATTTAAATATTGAGGGGCTGATCTCTCCGTGTTGGGAGGGAGGTTCCTTAGTCGCGGGAATGTTTAACTGGAGCCGTGTCGTTTCAATTGCTCTGGCATCGCTTCGGGTCTCAGTGCGAACGCCAGAAGTTGAGAGTCGAGTTGATTTGCCACTCGTGCGCTGCGAAGTGCGGGGGCAGTTGTAGTTCTACTTTAGGTTCGTTCATCTCCTGACAGCTGCGTAACATCGTTCCAACTGGCAAAAATTAAAACCAATTTTACCGGTGTGGAAAAATATATGCTACTAGGCTACTTAAATCCGTGTGGGGCATTTGCCAAATTCCATCCTTGCATCAACCTGTGATTTCTGAATATTTTATTGCCTACATCTGCGCGCATCCAATGGGAGAGAAACAACGATGTGCCTATGATCTTTAAGGAGTTGTTTTTCACACTATCAGTTTTGGGGACATTTGACTTTCCTGGCTGTCATGAGGGCTGTCGCCTGCCTGTCCGATCGGCTTTGTTATTCTAAATTTCATGTGTCCGGTCAACTGTCGGATGCCTGGAGACAAGCAATGTCATTTAGCATTTTGTGAAGGTTATGGGCTTGTTATGAGTTTGAACTACTGGAGGCGCGTTTCAAAGGAAGACGATTTTTCTACTAGATCTTCAATACATGCATCACCTCGTCATTGGAGTTTAATGCATTTTTTCCACGAAGTTTGGATACGTTTTCTGTTTTCAGTTTTCTCTTTCTCGGGACCAAATTTAGGATGCTGTTTTCCCTGTGCATTGGAGTCTTGGCTATGAAACTTTCTACACCATCCTCACATAGCTTTTTTCTGGTCTTTTTGTTGGTTCAAACAGTGCAGTTAATTTCACCTTTTATTATAGGTAAGGACTTCAAACATAGCTACAGGTTTCAAAACACACAGGTTCACAAAAAATACAGGTTTCACTTTATTTAAATGAGCTGCCTCTGTTTCGCAAATTGATAATGACACGTCCGCTGTGCGCAGTCTGTGCGTAAAAGTGCAAAGTAGGCTATATAGCAATAGGCTATAATTTTCGCTTCAGTAAGCCGCATCTGTGTTTTTGCCCTGTTGTTTTTAACCGGTCGCGTTTCATTCCAAGGCTGTAGCCCAATGCCGCTGAAACAGCAGTAGCCTAATATTCGCGACAGACAAGCGCATATTTGGTATTGATGTTGGTAGCCTATTCTTTGCTACAGACGCACATTGCAAATAACTCCTGGATCTTTGTGTTTTTTTTTCCTAGGAGTGAGCATAGAAACCGTATGAAAAGTCCCACTGTTAAGGTCACCCTGTCTAGAGTTAAATTGACATTAACTGAACGCGCCCATCTCTGCAGGGGTAGAGACTAATAGCATGGCATTGATATCGGTATCAGCTGAACGCTATTACCACATAATCCCTTCGGATCAGTTTTCTCGAACGGGTCCCAACCAGGTATTCGAAATATGCGGCAGTATCATCTGTCTTTTGTCTTCTTTGAGCCATAGAGATGTTCCCTGGTCAGTTGACTTTTTCACTGTTAGGGAGGGAAATCGAGGGAGCGGTTAGGATGAAAGAAAATCGTCTCGCGCACAGCAGGTGTAAAAGAAGTGTGAAGTGAGAGCTATTGTTTGGGGTCTAATTGATACTTTGAAAAGAAGAATTTCAGTATTGCTGGGAAGCGACAGAGTTGGATTTCGCTCATATAGGTCCGAACTGTTTTATAATGACATGAGAGAGGTTATAAAATTTTTTACAATTGACCCGCTGGCTGTGCCACTGCAAAGAAGCACATCATTAACCCGCGAAGCACCGACTTTATGCTATAACAACAATTGTTTAAAATTGTCCATTCAAATATCAAAATGTGCTATTAGATATTACTGATGTTGTCAACTTAATCGTAGTTATTTTTGGACTAACACAATTTAGCACGATTCAACACAATTCAATATTGTTTTAAATGACCATTGCACGATGACGGTTATTTGAATGCATCTTTGCCTGCACACATTTTGCGCTAGAAAAGGTACAATCATGGTGTTTTTTTAATTGATCCTGCTCACTCCACAGGTACGGAACCCAGCTGCGAGAATGAAGGAGAGTTACTCCATTATCCCAGTATCACCGACAACCCCTGCATAACCTGCGTTTGTCTGGTGAGTGGCGTCCTGCTAGTTTATAAGACACCCAAGACATCTATTCATAGTAGGCTATTCCTTGGAAAAAGCCTCAAGTTAATGCTTTTAGCCTCGAAGGTCAAATTTATTTTTTGACATTTTCATGGAATTGAATATAACAAAGGCACTGGCATTAAGATTCTGTTGGATTTCTAGACCATCTTCAAGTCACTCTCAACAATTATCATTTTCATATTCCATAACATGTGTTGTAATCAGCATATTAAAATAATTATGATTTTATCTTTCTGGCACTGACTTAAAGACAAAACTGTTCAGCCCCTGATTGTAGACAGAGTTCTGAGCTTTGATTGCCAAGAACATCATTATCATCCCCTCTACTTTGAACCCTATTCCGTCTCTTGTCTGTCTGTCGTGTGTGTATATGCTCCTTGTGGCTTGGCTGTCTCTCTCTCTCTAGAGGGGATTGGATCACCCCTTTGATAGGCCTACTAGTCTCCTCTTAACCAGGCTCTTATCAAAACGCCCATCCTCTTTGACACTGATGAATGCTATCCGTCATGCTGGGGTCACATCCCATGCTTTAATCTCAACCTCAGCTTGTCACATGCAGAGGTGGGAGCAGAGGCAGGGGGAGAGGAGAGAGGGGTTGAGGGGGGTCGTGGAGTTGACAGACGGCAGTGCCGCCACGGTGTCGTGGTCGGAGGCAACCGCCGGAGCACGGCAGGAGCCTGGGAGCCGCACACTGTCACTGCTAAGTACCCACTAATGGGCGTTCACTGATGGAGGCATTGGGCGGGGGGCAGGGGGGACACAGAGGGCCCTTTCTCTCCAGGGGGAATCTGCTGGGCCGCCTTGGACATGACAGACAGCCACAAATCGCTTCTCACAACAGTGTGATCCTCCTGACATGTCCCCCGGCCTGTAGTTCTCTCTCCCTCTTTCTCTCTCTCTTACTTACTCACTCTCTTCTTGTCTTTCTGATATTCCTCTATCCTCTCTTCCTTTTTTGCTCCTGTTCTTACCTGTCTTAATTTAGCCCATTTTCAGTATCCCTCACTCATCCCTCACTCATTTAGCTCCTTTTCAATATCCCTCACTTATTCTGTTGTTTCCTTCAGGTTTCCTCTCTCTCACTTTCACTCTCTATCTCTCTCTCACATTCTCTTTCTCTCTCCCCCTCTCTCCCTCTCTCTCTCTCTATCTCTCTTTCCCTCACTCTATCCCTTTCTCTACCTCTCTTTCTTCATCTCTTTTACCCTGAGGAACCTTTTTAAAAGCTTGTGACTACCGCGCTGAGTTAAAAACCTCTTAGTTGCCCATTCACATTCCCATCCCCATGCCCTGTAAGCCCCTGCAGAGATGGTTCACTGGAATTTGGCTTGGTGGGTTGGGTGTGTTGGATGAGTAGGGGGGTGTTAAAGTTAAACAAGCAGCTGTGTGGGCGGTAAGGGTGTACAGAAGCGCATGCACACACAAACAGACACACACACACACACAGGCATGAGCCAAAGCACTCCTCAAGGCCAGCTCAGGACATGACAGGTCACACAAAGCAAGGTAGGAGGCATCCGGAGACTTCCACGCAGGATTAGTGAGAGACCCCGCAGCCAGAGGCCCTGTCTCCCTGTCCCAGGCCTCTTCGTTATGTGCACACACACACGCGCGCACACACACACACACACACAGTAGTGCGTCCGAGACTAGCAGTCTGGCGGCTCCAGTACTAGGCTTGTCCATGCAGGGGTCAGGACCTGTTTGTTTGAGAGGGCAAAGAGAGCAGGATTAAGGCTTTTTCTTAAGTGGAGTGCTCCTCTTAAGAGCCCTTGTTGTATTTGCCATTGCCTTTTGCCAGAGATGAGTGAAAACCAAGGGGCTCGTTCACTTGTTTTGGCATGCCCACTACAGAGGAGGCTGGGAACTGGGAGAGGTTCACCGTCGGAGGGGAGCTTTGTGTACGGTTGAGCGGTGGTCTTGGCTAAAACGTTGATTTACGTATTCACGCCAGTTTTTGGTAGTCTGTAAGCAGCATCCCCCAAAAAGATGCGTCTCGAGCGTGACAGGCAGCAGAGGAAGAACACTGGCGCTCGCTGTTCAGGAGGTTATCTGAAGTTGTCACCTCATTTGACCCCTGACCCCTTGTCACCCTGACTCATGTCAATTCCCGCTAATGGACCCCAGGGTCCCTGATGGATTCCAAAATGTCTGGTGCTGAAACATGGCAGAAATGGGCCGTGATGCTGTTGGCAGATCCTTTTGTTTGATGCCCAAAGACATCATGCACGGTTAGACAAGAAAATAATTAGTCATTTCAACAGGACTGGTATACAGAACTTTTCTCATTTCTAATCATTTCCATAATCTGTTTGACCATTTAGATTTAAATGATATAAGGTGGCTGAGTTGTTTAAAACTTGCTTGAATTACCTTAACACTGAAATGAACTGAATTTTAATACATTTTATTTTGATAATTTGTTCTTAAGGTGATAGAGTTGTTTAAAGCACACTTGAATTACCTTAACACTGAAATGAGCTGTGTTTGTGTGTATTTTATTTAGTTTACCCAACTTTGGTGGTGCATTTAAGCTTTCAGGCTTTCTGTAGTTAGTCTACTGTCTCTGCTTTCTGTTTTTGTTGGCCTATTTAAAAAAGGAAGATAGTCTTTTGCAGATACAGCTGCCCAATAATCAGCTGAGAGTTTCTGCTTACGTTTGTGTTCATGTTGCGTCCAGTCAAAGTCTATAAGGTTCCCATGTCTCGACCGACTCCACACCATTGTCTCTTGTGAATGTGAAAAGGTTTAAAATAGCGTCCCGTCTCAGACATCTGTCTACTCCCCTCGTCTCCTCCGTCTGACAGATGTCCATTATCCAGGCATGCATCCCAATGGTCTGTGGCTTAACACTTAAACCACTATGCCATTGCAAAACCGCAATGATTACCCAATTCATGTATTGACATAGCACAGTCAAATATACATGTTGTTTTTCCAGCGTCTGCACATGTACTTGTTTTGTTAGCATTTATACTGTATTGTTGTCGCTTGGAATGTTGCTGACTTGACGTTGTTTTGTTCGGCAGCTGGAGAGGCCTTCCCATTCATATTGCCTTTAAAAATAGACGTTTGGCAATACATTTAGACAAGCTACTTACGTTTCTACTACTGTGCTCGTGACAGTTAGTGTCCCATCTCTCCCCTCACACTGTCTCCTCAGATTCTCACGTCGTAAAGCAACTTGCTGGCTCTATCGAAATGCCGGGATCAGCGTTACATCGAGAAATTCTGCTTTGTCTGACAGTTATCCAAATCAAAGTTGCCTTGGAATATTTTTCTCTCCTTTTTTTACGAGCGGAGCGGACAGAGTTCAGTGGAGTATATCAGAGTGGAGGCCTAGTGACTGTGTTTTATTGGGCGTGGGAAGCACACACTCAGTAATCGAAGCCTGAAGCCTGAGCCTGGAGGTGCAGAATCTGTGGAGCTAACAGGCAGAGAAGAGCAGAGGATAGGGGGAAGAAAGAGAGCAGAGGAGAACAAGAGGGAGGAGAGGAGAAGAGGGAAGAGAGGAATGGGAAGGATGAGAGGAGAGGGGAAGAAGAGGACGAAAAGCCAAAAGGAGGAGGAGGAGAGAGAGGAAGAGGGAAAAGAAAGCAAAGGAGAAGAGAGGAAAGGGGGAAAGGGAAAGGAGTTATGTTTGAAGAGGTTCTGTGGAGTGGGTGGTGTGTTGGTCAGTGGAGTGTGCATGTGATTTAAATAAAGAGGCCATGAAATTGTTGCATGCGATACACATCATATGAGAAATTAAGATGGACAATGTTGTGCCACAAGAATTCTTTTGTATAGACGGCCATATTCTCTTGTCTTTTCTCATCCTCTCTTTCAATTGATTTTTTGAGCTCTCTGTTCCACCTCACTCTTTTCATCTCCAACTCTCTCTCTCTCTCTCTCTCTCTCTCTCTCTCTCTCTTTGTTTCTATATATTCATCTATCTAATACTCTCTGTCTGTCTATCCGTTCCTCTCTTCAACTCACACTGTCTCTCTCTCTCACACTGTCTTTTCTCTCTCTGTATCTATCCATCCCTTTCTCCAACTTTCTATCTCTCTTCTCCCCCCCTCCCCCTCTCTCTCTGTGTCCTGCTGTCGTGCCCTGACAGTCTCCTGAGCAGATATGATGCCTTAATGAATCCTTTGTATTGACCTGAAGCAGAGGTCTTTATGAAGGGAAATCAATGGGAGGTGGCCTATTACTCACTTTGGCTGGGAAGATGATCCCGCACTTTGTCTCTGGTTGTCCACGTGGACGGCTCTCAGAAGGGGCTTCGTTAGCACGCCTCTCTCTCCTCCTCCTCTTCCTCTGACCTTGCTCTGAGCTATCTCTCCCTCTGTCAGGCAGTCAGATGGGCACCACCAAAATAACACAACGAAAGAAAGAGGAGCGCTGGTGTAGTGAGGAAAATAACTTGGTTAACATGCAGGAGATAATGTCAAGGAGTTCGCTTCCTGACTGCTGCTGTTTTGCCCTTGTGGTCAACCCAAAGAGACTGGTGCATGCAAAGTGGTGTGTATGTACAGTAAATAAAATGGATCTCAACAAAAATGCACAAACAAACAAGAATAGATAAACAAACAAACACATAAGTAAACAAATACAACTAAAAGGCTGCACTGCTTCCCCTTTCTCATATTCACGAGTTCTGTCAGGTAATCAGATAGGCACCACCGAAGCGATGTAGTGAAGAAAATGACATCTGAGAGCTGCTGTTTTGCCCTTGTGTTCAACCAAAAGAGACTGGCCCTTAAAAGCGGTGTATGTATAGTAAATAAAACAGGCGTTAACAAAATTGCACAAACAAAATAAACAAGAAAATAAAAAACACAATGAGAAGGCTACACTGCTCCCCTCATCCCCTATCTAGTACCATTGTCCTGTTTCGCTCCTTATTTCTTCCATTGCAAAAGAATGACGACATTGAACAAGTGTGATTCAGTCGCATTAAATGAAATTCAGAACTGGTGCATTCCCACAGTAATGATGCGTCCCATCTGTTTCAGCTTGGTCAGGAGGACGTTGCTCTTTTTGCCAAAACCCATTCAGAGGTATAAAACATAGATCACCCCTCGCTCGAGTCAAATCGCACTTCGTTTGGCTGCACCAGCCACCCCTAGCCAATATGTGTGTGTGTGTGTGTGTGTGTGTGTGTGATAAACAAAAGCCGCCGGAGCATGTGTCTGTAACTGTAGCAGTGGAGCCAAGCCATGGACTCTCCATATGTGTGTGTGTGTCCAAAGGCTCCTGATGTTCAAGCAGACCGCTTCCTAGCAGAGCTCTCTTTTACTCACTCCTGTTTATTCACCCTCGCTTCCCTCTCAAATTAGGGCCTTTGGGCATGTGGGAAAGAAGTGGAACAGTCTTTTACAGCAGCCCTAACACACTCATATAAACGCCTGGTTGGACTGGAGGGCTTTTATTTTCCTGCGGTGTGTGTGTGTGTGTGTGATTTTGGGTGCCGTGTTATCAGTTGACTAACTCTCCTCTTCCTCGGGCCACAGAATAAGAAAGTGGACTGCAAGCAGGAGAAATGCCCCCAGGTGGCCGAGGACTGCGCGCTGGTGGTCAAGCAGACGGGAGCCTGCTGTGAACGATGCAAAGGTAAGCGCGCCGGGGGGAAAGTCAAACAAGTCAGGTTCGCTTGCGGTGTGCACGTATAAGCACTGCAAACAAGGGTTTATCAAACAGCTGTAGGGAGTTCATTACCAGAGATGCAGACAAAGTAACACGCATTTAAGAGAGAGAGAGAAAGAGAGAGAAAGAGAGAAAGGGACACACACACACACACACACACACAGATCCCAAGCCTGGCACTGCTGCCACCCTATGGAGGAACTATGTTCCTGCTGCAGAAGTATGTCCTTAGGGTTCTCTCTCCTCCACAATACAGAACTACAGTATGTCATTATGGTTCTCTCCTCTGCAATACGGAACTGTGTCAATACAATACATAACTATGTTCGTATGGTACTTTCCTTCTCCACAAATACAGAACTAGGTCCTTATAGTTCTCTCTTCCTCCACAATGCACAAGGCTCCAGGCCCACTGATGTGGCGAGCCCTTGGGCTTCCCTTGCTCCCTGTGACCGATTCCCTCTCGAGTCTCTCCAAGTCCGTAAAGCAGACCGATTTGCACAAGTTGTAATTTGAACTGGGCTCAAAGACCTGCAGATATAAAGAGCTCATCGAGCGACTGTATTAGATGCGGCCGGTGGCTGACGGGTTTCTGAGGTGCACGGTTGTCATGGTTGTAATGCAGCAGTGAGAGCACAGAAATATACAGGTTCTGGGCCAAGGTTCCACTCGGTTCCATTTGGTTCCACTCGGTCCTCACTCATGTGCAGACCCGAGGTCAGGATGGAACAGTGTGAGAGCAGAGTTCTTCTCGAGGTCACTCCACCTCTCTGCCTCCCAGCAGGGGTGTGTGTGTGTGTGTGTGTGTTGGGGGTGGGCGGCTCCTTTGTTTGTGGCTGGGAGCGCTCTTTTACGAGTCAGGCTTTATTAAAAAATGCCTGGACTTTTTAACACGCCTGCTCTCTCTCTCTCTCCCTCCCTTACTTTTTTTGTCTTTGTTAGTTTTTTTTCTTCTGGGGTTTGTTCTGAATGGAAATCCCCATGCTGTAATCCATCTTAAGTATTATTGTTGAGAACACTCCAGCCACGTCTCCATGCTGGTCGCTTTTTATACCTCCGTTTCTCCCTCTCTCCCTCTTTCCCTTTCTCTCTCTCTCTCTTTCTACGTCGCTCTCTATGGATCACGTGTTTAATAATGTTTTCTTATGGAAGTCTCCGATCGGGACAATAAAGGCTTGCTATAGAGGGAACGGCCTGACCCTGCCAACACTAAAAATCAGTGTGTGTGTGTGTGTGTGTGTGTGTGTGTGTGTGTGTATTAGGGGCTGGTACCCCTAAGTCTTGATTGTTTGTAAAGACTGCGATCTTATCTGTGAAATTGACTTACTGTGTTGTTTCCATGTGCCCATTTCCTTTAAAATAATATTCAGGGACCGTTTGCATGTGATGTTGTGTGTGGTAGCAATTTCATGTGAAGTCCCCCAACGCATGGTGTTTATCAGTCTGGGTATCGGGAGCGTTTCTTTAGCGCAAATAAACATATTTGACCAAACCGTAGCATAGCATTCCAGCGTGTCCATAGCTGACTCCTTCTCCTTTAATGTGTTCTCCTTCTCTGCCTCTCCTCATCCATCTTCCTGTCTTCTTCTCGTCTACTCTCACTTTATGCTTCCTTTGCTCACCCTACCTTTTCCATCATCCTCTCTTCCTCTCTTCCTCTCTCTCTCCATCTATTTTCTGCCTCCCTGTAGGTTGCCAACTGGAAGGAAAGTCTTATAACAGCTCATATAGTTGGAGCTCCTCCACGAAGCCCTGTATGACTCGTCAATGTCAGGTGAGTCCCTCTCTCTCTCTCTCTCTCTCTCTCTCTCTCTCTCTCTCTCTTACACACACACACACACACATACACACTCACTCGCACTCACACACACAGTTCGACGGGGAGACAAAGAAAGTGAATGTGGATGGTTGACAGATGCGGTGAATGCGCCTGTTTTATGCAGTAAGAGAGTGGAAGAGAGAGGGAATCTTGAAAGGGAGAAAGAAACAAAGACAGTGATAGAGAGAGAGAGGGACGGAGAAAGAGGGAGGCTGAGAAGGGGAGATGAGAGAAAGAGACAGCCTTAAACGATTTATAGTTCATTTATTCCGGAGAGGAGCCAGGTGAACTTGGCTGCATGGTTCTCCACACATCTGGACTCAAGACCCCCCCCATCTTACAACATCCCCCTGCAGAGGCCAACCCCTACACTCCATAACCTATCCTCCTTCTAGCAAGCATCTGCACCAACCCACACACACACACACACACACACAGTTTCCTCACGGTCTGCCAGGCGCAGCCGTTCAGCTGGCTTCTGTGCGAGACCATGCATGGAGAGAAGGAGCGAGTCTGCAGCGTTGCGCAGCACAGCCCAGCACAGCACACCTGCATGTGTGCTCTCTCCACTCAACAGCCAAAACAAAGAGGCCTGACAGCAACAACAAGACACACCAGAGAATTACAGAAACATTGGAGGTCCTAATTGCAGGAACATATGTGTGTGTGTGTGTGTAAAAAGAAAAGACAAATTAAACAGAACGCTGAAGCAGTAATGAAGGTGTCAGAGAGAGAGAGAGAGTGTGCGCCCAGACTTGAAGCCAGGATGTAGGAATTATCTCCATCCCTCTGAGCCTCACAGAGTTGGACCGGGTTTTGCTTAACATGTTCTCCCGTGGACACGGTTTCTCCTTTTCTCCTGCCAGTTCGTCCAGACCCCCCCCCCCCCCCCCCCCTTGTGTGATCTTTCAGCCCACCACTGCTCAACCCCCAGCTCTGTCTGCACTGTGTGCACAACATGACAAGTCCAACAGAACATCGGCTATGTTGAACTGCCTCTGCCTCTGAGCAACAAGGGCAAAGAAAAACTCCTTTGTGGTTGTTATCCAAGAAGAAGGGCAAACTAACTGCCAAGGGTCATGCAGGAAATGTACCCTCAGTTATCATACACGATAGACTACAATGTGTCCATGGTTTTAGCTGAGTATTGTAATACTTCCACAATATTGTCCCACCACATTATATAGCAGTCAAGCCATAGGTGGTTGTTTGAAGTTTTTGGTGGATATTGTTGTAGCAGCCAGACAGGATGTTAGCAAGTTGGGGAGTGAAATTGATGATGTGAGTGAGTCATTCTGAACAGCTACACACACACACACACACACACACGCATATAGTCCTTGTCTCCAAACCATCTCATCAGAGTGACACAGCTATAGGCTCCTAGGCATGGAGGGTCAAAGGTGAGGGGTGGTGAGGGGTGTTCTGTTGATTTGGAGCGGAGGCCCCTCTCCTCTGACGCTGAGTGTTTGTTCAGAGATGCAGCAGCCACTCTGACCCTCTGCGTATGTGTGTGTGTTTGTGTATTCAGAGACGTGGCAGCGGCTCTGACCCT
>JAGFZM010000044.1:23899-56487 GCA_017657215.1 Limnothrissa miodon
TGTGTGTGTGTTTGTGTATTCAGAGACGTGGCAGCGGCTCTGACCCTGTGCGTATGCATACGTGTGTGTGTGTGTGTGTGTGTATGTGTGTGTGTTCAGAGATACGGCAGCAGCGCCCCCTCTGACGTTATGTGTGTTTTTGCGCCTGTGTACTCTGAGACGTGGCCTCTCCCTCCTCTGACACTGTCTGTGTGAGTGTGTAGCCGGGGACGCGTCAGGGCCCTAATCTACCCCGCAGTGCCTAAGCCCTGCCAGGGGCCGAGGGGGCTACGCGTGGCCAGGCAAGCGAGAGCAGAGTTGTTTCTAGCGCTGGAATGAGAGGCATGCAGGCCCCCAAATGTGCTGAGGTCCACACTCCACACAGCAACAGCCAGGGAGTCTTAGCTGGGAAAGAGCAACACGGACTAGCCCATGGAATGCCACTGCCACAGGGACACACTGATGTCGTAACAGACAGGCCCAAGAGTTTTGTTTTCGATTTGTTTGTTTATTTTTGTCCTCTTTTGTTTTGTTTTGTTTTGTTTGTTTACTCCTGTCTTCTTTTGCTTTGTTTTCTTTTTGTTTTGTTATGTTGTTGTCTTCTTTTGTTTTGTTGTTTTTGTTGTTTGCTTTTGTTTTTGATTGCCAAGCATTGGGCATGTGTGTCCGGTGAACAACGACTGACGTAATCTTTCTTACTTTTTTGATTTTCTTGTTGTTGTTGCTGTGTTTCAGGAAGGTGTCATCACCGAGGCCGAGATGCAGTGTGTCGTCCACTGCAAGAACCCCAAGATCCACCCCAAGAAATGCTGCCCGTCCTGCCCAGGTGATCATCCTCTCATTCCCCCTAGGCTGCTTCTGTGCAGTGGGGGCCGTTTGCCCAGTCAAGTCCCCAGTCTAGTCCAGTCCCTAGTCTAGTCCCCAGTCAAGTCCAGTCCCCAGTCGAGTCCCCAGTCCAGGGCCCAGGCCGCTCCAGTCCCACTTACTCACACTGCCTCTGTGCTGGCCTGTGCTGAGGAGCTGAGGTCTGACTTTGGCATTACTGGCTTGGAGTCAGTGAGATCTCAGAGCGCACGACTGGTGCCTGGAGCAGCTGTCGGAGCAAGGCTGTAAAGTATGTTTTCCATTGCATTCCCCGAGCCAATGCATCCTCCACCTGCAGCAGGGATCTGCCCCGTAAACAAGGCCCAGACTGATATATGACCTGACGTATCGGCCTCGGCTGGAATCGGTTAGCCTCATTGGCCGATCGCGCCGCCGAGCAGAATTAAGGCATTATGTCACTGGCTAATTTGATTTCCTGATGTGTCACGCTTGCACAGGGTGTATCTTTGAGGGGCGTCTGTACAAGGAGAGGGAGGAGTTCCACCCAGAGGGAAAGCCATGTATCAAATGCACTTGCACTGTGAGTATGCATACCACAATGACTTTAATATATTACTGTAATATATTGACTTGATATATTACATACACACACATGCATGTATTATATATATATATATATATTTATATATTAAATAATATTAAATAACAATAACAAAACTATAGGATTTGACAGAATTGCAGCTAGGTTGCCATTCATTCTATGGCTGACATTGTGCTACTATAGTCTAGGAATAGAGCAATAATAATGTTTCTCTTCTGCATAACAGAACCTTATATATCAGTTACCTTATATATCTTTATATATTTTATACTAACGCAACACACAGGTGTGCGAGAGTCAATATGTCATGACTTGAATCTGATGTTGACCAGCTGAGTTACAGGGACATTCCAGCATTTTCAGGGATGTCTGAAAGCTGCCTGTCTACTTATTTATGATACCTATGGGGAAAAAGGGTTTGCGGAAGTTGATTTCCAAGGCCGTTATCGATCACAGGGATCCCAGTGTGCCGCGGCCTCGGCACGGCACATTCCTAAAGGGTAGCTGAGTTTTAGGACTGAGCCCAACGAGCTTGTCTTAGGACACATTCGTTTTTTGGTCAGGCCAGGAAAAATCAGTCCGCATTAGACAAGCCATCACATCAGAGAGTCCCCATAAACACATTAGTGCCTGAGCACGGCTGGCAGGAGAGCAGAGGGCTCGTGGAGGGGACAGAAGGGAGGAATGGGAAGTGTGTTTCTGACCTGCCTAACCTGCCATTGATCCTCTAATGCAATATGAACTCGTGGCCTTGGTTAGATTCCTGTTGTTTTGTTGTTGTTGTTGGGTTTTTTTTTTTTTGTGAAAAAGAATTTTAACATTTACACATTTACATTTACACAGTTTTCATTATTAGTGTTGATTTTGCTTTGGCATCTTGCTTGAGTTATGACAAAGTGGTTTGTTGGGTATGGAAATATGCATAACATTTGGCAAGCCAAAAAGCACAACTGGAAGCCTATTTCCCACATTCATCAATTCAGAAGAATGTATATATTTTACAGTCTAGCACATGGAACGATACGTTAATTCCTCATTGGTCATAGTTAAATGTGTTAGATGTGCTTTGTTCCTCTTACTGCTACTCCTTTAAGTGATTTGGATGGGGAGGATTTAGTATTGACAGCCATGAATGCAGCCATTCATATTAACCTGGCTGCCAGACGAAGCTGATTTGTGGCACCCATGGGTGTTGTCTGTTCTATTAGGGCGAGGGAGAAGGTAGAGCGGAGGGTGAGGGATTGGTCTCGCTCACGGTGTGGCCTGGGGGGCGCGTCTGAGTGATGTAGTCCTCCATGCTGCCACGGCCGCTGTAGCCATTAGTTACATCAGTCTCTGCGAGCAGTAAATCTTCCCGTGCTCTCGGGCGTCAGAAACCGGTGGCTGGTTCCCACGGTAACAGCGACAGTAGCAACAGCAACAGGTCAAGGGATATGCCACATGCTGCCCTTAGGTCATCCCAGATATCTGTGGCATCGCTTTTGTTGTTATTTTTATTAAAATATTTTCTTTTCTTTGATGGTAATTGACAGTTCAACAAACAGATCATTCCAAGTAAAAGTTGAGAAACTGAAAAAGTGAACTAGAAACTAAAAACAAGAAACTAGAAACAAGTAAATGTTGTGTACATGTAGTGATGCTTAATGTATGTATGTATGCATGTGTGTGTGTGTGTGTGTGTGTGTGTGTGTGTGTGTGTGTTTGCAACTTCAGGGTGGTCGTACGATGTGCCATCGAGAGGTCTGCCCCGTTCTGTCCTGTCCTGCCCATCTGAGTCATACGCCAGCCGGCCAGTGCTGCCCCAAATGCCTGGGTAAGTCCCCTCTTCTCTCCCTCCTCTAACGCCTCCTCCTCCTCCTCCTCCTCCTCCTCCTCCTCCTCCCCCCCCCCGCGTTTACCCCTTCTATGAGTTATGACAAAAGCAGAAAGTCATGCATGGCCGACGTGCCTTTACACCTCATTGGCAGGGTCAAAAGACCCTCAACCCCTGCATTCCAATTAGTTAAACTTTTCAGCAGACCTTTGGATGAATTGACTAATACTGACCACTCTTTTATATCTAATTAACAATCTCGATCACAGTATCTATGTTCCTCATAACGTGCTTGCTTATGTTCTTCAGAGCTTGCATGTACTAAGAGACAGTAAACAGATATCTGTGGTGGAAGTCAGTGTCATGAGATGAACATGGCAGTCCCGAGGTCTTGATGTGTCTGAGCACATGTTTTTGGTGTCTCTGCTGTAGGTCAGCGGAAGGTTTTTGACTTGTCACTAGGGAGCTGTCTGTTCCACAGCGAGGTCTACGAGAACGGAACATCCTTCAAGTACGACAACTGCACCACATGTACCTGTAAGGTGAGAGCCAGCCGGAGTTTTCCTCACAACCCATAAATATCCCGGGACACTAACAACGCTAAAGCACCCTAGGCAGGTCTGCGTCCAGAATACTTTATGGATGGAATTAAGATTGGCAGTCATGATCCTGCATCCTTTTACATGACGGATATTGTGAAGAGTAGCTATGCTGTCACAGTTGCATTTATGTAAAATGAGTTACAGGGCCTTGAGCTTTTTGAGTCTCAAGGCCTAAAACCTACAGGGAGGCTACACTTGCTGCGTTCAGTCAAAGAAAGCTACACCGGATGCATTAAGTCAAAGAAAGATTTATCATAACAGTTTGCTTCTCCTAGAATCAATAAAACTGGATACACCAGCTGCACATTCTAAAAATAAATACTAGTCTTTAAAATGTGTTATTGACACAACTTGACTTAATGCTTCTGTCACACATCCGTTTGGCCCTACAGTTACAGCACAATTGGACTTTGCTGCACTTCTTTATTTACAGTTTCACAGCTTGAACAGCAGTTAGCTTAGACTGCAGTTAGAAATACATAATAATAAAATAAAAATATGTAAAATAACTTAATGTTAGAGTCTACATCATGAGGTGTCTCTCATGATGGCCTCTGTAAATTTCCAAAATGTTTATTAAAAACATTTATTAAAAAAAAGAGGCTGGTGAGTCTTTGGCCTCTATCTTGCCAATTCTCGATTGTGTGCGACTGTATTGACACAAAGCCTGCAATCTTATTTCCCAGGATTCCACGGTGGTCTGTAAGAAGAGGTGTTCCAAGCCAGGGAGTTGCCGGGGCGACCAGGAGCCTTGCTGTGACGAGTGTCTGTCTTACGTTAAGGTGGAGGATGTGAAGTACTGTCGCGTCAAGAACAAGATCTACAGGGTTAGTGAGCCACATGATAGTTCCCACTTCACGTTCCTCCATCTGCCGCCAATCACACCCACTGCACAAACAAACTCATCGTGTCTCGTCCTCAAGTCAAGGTCATCGTCGGTATCCACTTCACAGCGCATACCTACACCCTGTGAGAAAAACAACACGGAATTCCACAGTGGAAACATCCACCCGTATTAAATTCAAGCAGCCAAGTTATTTTTTTAGCGTCGTGGATAGTCCGTTCACAAAGACTTTTACAGGTTGTTTGTTCAATTTCGAGTACAGCCTTTATAATTGTTTTTCCAAGGATTACATTCAACATTCAACACCACTTGAACCTGAACATAACCACGAAGTTATGTTAGCGATGTCGCCGGATCAACATGTGCATGATATAAGACAGGAGATCATTCGAGTGAAATACAAAGGGGTTATTTTGATTGGTGTGCGTGTTTGTCATCGGAATAAAGACACAACAGGCGCAGATGTGTGTGATGATGCAAATGGATTCTTTTGTGTAGTGCTGTATACTGAGTGTGAAGGGCAGTCTTAGACATGTGTGTGCTGACCAAGCATTCCTGTGCTTCTCTGTGTGTGTGTGTGTGTGTGTGCGTGTGTGTGTGTGTGTGTGTGTGTGTGTGTATGCACACCACAGGAGGGGGACAGGTGGTCGTCTGTGAACTGCACTTTATGCACCTGTGTGAAAGGGAATATCGAGTGCCAACCCAAGCAGTGTGTGCCCATCACCAGATGCCCATCGGTGAGTATGGAGTGACTGGTAGATCTTACAGCCGAGGCTACAGCACGTCAGCAACCTTTGCACTGAATTGAGCACAGAGAAGACAGAGATAAGAAAGACTTGAAAGATACCAACACTAATAATAACCAAACAGACAGCGATTCTGACAGCGATTGACTACATAAAAATGGACTGGATATTTTCCAACAAAAGTATTTAGCTATGAGCATTTCAATGAGTTTGCAAAATTTAATTAAATTAGATTATTGATTAGATTCAACTTTATTGTCATTACACATCTATAAATATGTAATGAAATGCAGTTTTGCATCTAATCAGATGTGCAAAAAGCAGCAAATGCAAAATATATAATATGGAGTGTATAAAGCATACAGTTCAGAGCAGTATGTACAGTTATGTGCAAATGAGAGCAGAAGGAGATAGCGAGTGGTAGCTCTAGATATTACATGAATTGATAGATAATAATTTGAATCAGTGATAAATCAAAAATAGTGCTTTAAGGCTTGAAGCCGATGATCGCTTTTGTCTTAAGCTGTTCAGGGCCCCAGTGTTGAGCCAGCAGTGTGTGTGTGTTGCTGCCCCACCTGTTTGTCCTGCTCATGGCCCATATAACGCTGCGTCTGACTCCATCAGCTGAGTTATGGCCTGTGACTAACTCACACTTGCTATATGCATATACTGTATGTGATGGGTGCATGTCAGCCAAAGTAATATACTGCCACCCCACCCATGACCAGCCTTGTGTGCTTTTTTTCTTATCTGGGAACGAACATAGATCAGGTCCCTGCTGGCGCTTTGGTGGCCTTTGGGTGGGTGGGGGCCCTGATCAGAATTCTCCATCATTCACCTCCACTCCTCATTAACATTCTCCACGCCCCCACCTCCCCACCCCACAACAGCCCCCTACACCCACCCCCACTACATTCATGTAAAATTACAGGCTCACCTGTTATGCTGTTTCCCAGAGTTCCCCGATCCCTCTCTCTCTCTCACACACACACACACACACACATATGCACCATACACACACCTTCGCCCAGGTTCCCGAGCGCATGCCTTTGTAAACAGATCAAAATGCCTCTGACTCACCCAGGTTTGAGTGACACTGGAGAAACGCTACCCTATATTTAGGTTCCCAAAAAACCACCCACTCAAAGGCAAAGCCATCAAAGACTCCACAGCCCTTTGTAAGGCAGGGGGTCTAGATAACACGGTGTGTGTGTGTGTGTGTGTGTGTGTGTGTGAGAGAGAGAGAGAGAAAGAAAGAGAGAGAGAGAGAGAGAGAGAGACAGAGAGAGAGTATTTGTGTGTGTGTGTGTGTGTGTGTGTGGAGGGGTGGCCGTCTTTTTTGAAAACACCCCTGGGGTAAAGAGGAGGTGGGCGTGGGACAGGGGCTCTGTGATGTCCTCTGATAGAAGTCAGTACCACCACCGCCACCATCACCACCACCACCCCTGCCACCACCCACCACCCACCCAGCCACCCAACAACCACAAGCCTCAGCCCCCCACACCATCTCAGGTTTCCACAGAACAATGTCCATCAGTCTGCCCCCCTGCCTAGACCTGACAGCGTGTATTTATATCTGGTGCTGCGCTTCTGACTGCCCCCCCCCCCTCCTCCTCCTCCTCTGTCTCTCTCTATCTCTCTTCCTCTCTCTTTCCCTCTTCTCCTCTTCTGTTCACAGAATAAAATACTGAATCGAACCGGCTGCTGCCCTGTTTGCACTGAAAGTGAGTAAGTTGTTCAGCTCCTTCATCTCGGTACATGTCAGACTGAAGGAGGGTGTGCAGGGGTTTGCTCAGGCACCCAGAAGAGATGGGCAGCAAGTGGCTATGTATTGTATTGTATTGTATTGTATTTACTCATTGCCATATAATTACACACAAATCTTTTTAAACATATCCAGGGTGCCCATTTAGAAAGTATCATTGCTAACATCCATCACAATCTAGATCACAATCTGCCATTGGGTAAAATGGTATAATGACCCAACGTTAAGACTTAGGTTAGCAACGGAACTTTCCAGAAAGTCACCCCAGTTCAGAGGACTTAAATTTGTATATCTACATCTCTTTCCCTTCTCTCTCTCTCTCTCTCTCTCTCTCTCTCTCTCTCTCTCTCTCTCTCCTCCAGAGCCCGGTGTGTGTACTGTATTTGGCGACCCCCACTACAACACGTTCGACGGCCGCACGTTTAACTTCCAGGGCACGTGCGAGTACGTGCTGACCAAGGACTGCTCGTCGGCGGGCAGCTTCGTGGTGCTGGTGAAGAACGACGCGCGCCGCACGCGCTCCTTCTCCTGGACCAAGTCGGTGGAGCTGCAGGTGCCGGGGCTCAGCATCAGCCTGCACCAGCACCTCACCGTCAGGCAGAACGGCACCCGCATCGCCCTGCCCTTCCACAGCACCGGCGTCCACATAGACCTCGACGGCTACCTGCTCAAACTCACCACCATCCTAGGTCAGTCAGTGTCTGTTTATATGATTCAATTCAGTATGATTCAAATCGATTCAATTCTCTTGTGTGTTTAAAGGATTCAATTAAATTGTATTTATACAGTGTCTTATACCGTAGTCAAGTCTCATGCCGCTTCATAGCAAAGAGCACTCATGAGAAACAAGGGAAAAGGAAAATCTCCCTTATTTTTCATCTGATACAGTCTAGGAAGAGACCTTGGAGAGATCTGCATAGGATCATGCAAAGTGTGAGAGAAAGAGAGAGACAGCAAAAACTACATTTGAGATTCAGAGCTAGAATACAAATGCTCATTGCTATCTGATCAGTCCATATCAGTCCAACAGGTTAGCTTGTGGGTGTGTTTTAGTACCAGCATCTTTATCTTCTGACTGTGTGGGTCTTGTTGTATGTTGGAGGCTTTGTGTGGTGTTTGGCTCCTGTAGATTACATTGAATGAGTCAAGTAAATGTCTGCCTCCTCCTTAAATCTTTCCCCAGGTCTGGAGATCACCTGGGACGGGGACAGTTTCGTGGAGGTGGTGGCCGCGCCTCACCTACGGGGTCGCCTGTGTGGCCTCTGCGGCAACTACAACGGGCACAAGCGGGACGACACCATAGGCGGGGACGGCGTCTTCAAGTTCGACGTAGACGACTTTGCGGAGACGTGGCGCGTGGAAGGCAACGAGGTGTGCACCCAGGCGGCCCGTAGGCCCACCTCGTACCTGTGCCCCGGCCCCGTCAAGGTGAAGTTCCGTGCGCACAGGGCCTGTCAGAAGATCAAGTCCTGGGAGTTCCAGAAGTGTCACCCTGTTGTGGACTTCACTCCATTCTACAGGTGTGTGAGATGACATACTCCTTTGTTATTAGCCAAGGCAAGTTTATTTATATAGCGCAATTCATACACAAAGGAGGCATTTCAATGTGCTTTACAAAGATAAAATAAAAACATAAAAATGATAAAATAAAGGCAAAAAATAAACATAAAAATGATAAAATGAAGGCAAACTAAAGTAAGAAATAAAGAAACCTGATTAGTGGAATCAGGTTTGTCCATGTAGACTACATCAACACAACTTGTCTTGTGTGATAGGCCTTTAAAGCATTTTAAAAACTCAAGTAGAGGAGTGCTTTTGGCACAGCAGCTGGAAAAGAAAACGCTAACTGCGCGTAACAGTAACCATTAAAAGTGATGAAAATATATAGTAGCGCTCGACATCGTTTTACATTTATGTTCAAGGCTTTTCTTTGAGCGTGTTCCTTTCAGTCCCTCGTCACTTTGCCTTGATGGAGTCCTTGCGTTTCATCACGTAAAGCATCCCCATGAGATGTTTAATGAGCCTAAATGTTTCAACTGTATTTCCATTTAATGGGTTTGCACTGGTGACCTTGGTGAGCCACATTAGCAGCAGCTCAAGGCCAACCAGCTCCCCACCATTTCATCTCGTCTTGGTTGTGTTGAGGAAAAACTGCCGGGAAACCAGCAGAACGACAAAACGGGTGACTGTGAAAGATCACAGTCAGGCAGCGTCTACACCTCACCATTCATCCAGCCACTTCTCACTCGACCAGAAGGATTTCACTCGTAAAAGTGGATGGGACACACACACACACACACACACATGCACAGTAAAGACATTTGAAGATATGATGGTGGTATGGATTGAAGTTTTGCGTGACTTTATCACTCTCCAAACCACACAGTGTCTTTCAACAGGCTCCAAGCACCAATTCACACCAGACTGAGGTTTCGTCATCAAACGCTGTTCCGCCGCCCTCCTGGATCCCCTTCAGAAAGAAAAGCGTTTTCCAGCATGGCCACATTCACACACTCACACACACACTCACACACTACCATTTCAGCCTCTCCAAAACAAAGGGAGCAATTTGTTATAGGCTTTTCTCTCGTGTACTCAACAAAATGTGCAAAAGTCATCCCAAGGCTTTTCCCATGTGCACGCAAAACAGATGTGGATGACTACACACCTTACTCGTGGACAACCGACTGGACGCTAAAAACCTGAGCGCTTTCTTGGAAAGGCTTATCATCTGCAGAGAGGGGTCATCTTTGGACTATGATCAGGAACATAACAGGTGTCCAGGGGCCACTTGTATTAGATTCTCCCTTTTGGGGGTTGTAAGGTTGCGCTGGAAAAACAGTCGACCGACAGTTGGCTGATAGATTTGAGCGGAATTTCCACGGGATCCACAGGATGTCACAAGGACATAATCTGCCTCTTCCTGTGTACCTAAGATAAGCGCCAGTTAGTGACTGAGACCCTGAAAGAAAAAAACCCTGACAGTGACCATTTTTGTGTGATAAGATTGTGATTGCTGTGGTCACATGAGATTAAACAGTACCGGTGGAATCAATATTGTAGCTTCTCAAACCCTCACCCTTGACCTGTGGATGTTGAGATAAGGATTTGGACATTTGGTCAATACGTTGTGACATGTCACTGGATTGCAATGGGAATGCCTCAGGGATGATGTCCAACTATCGCCACACACCCCCACCACCACCACCACCAACTCCGCCATCAACACCAACTCCCTTTGTTTAAGAACAGGATTAGGATGGCAATCAGATGCAATTCCTCTAGATGTCTTACAGCTAGTGTTTGCGTTTGTATGTAGCCTACTTGATGTAATCCTGTAATCTTCTGCTTCTTTCTCTAATTCGCTAATTCGCCCTTTTGCCTTTTTCTTGCAGGTCCTGTGTGACGGACATGTGTGAGTGTCCGGTGCATAAGAACTGCTACTGTGAGCCCTTCAGGGCCTACAGCCGGGCCTGTGAGCGAGAGGGGATCATCGTCAGTTGGAAACCCGAGCAACACTGCATGAGTGAGTGCAAGAGCACTGGCCAGTCACCCAGCCCTACAGGAGAAATACAGTGTCAATCAGACAGTTAAGGGTTCAATAAAATAGAACCAGAAACATCCATGCAATATAGACTATTTGAAATTATAGGTATTGATTCTGTAGTTGAATTTAGAACGGTAGTTCATTATTGTTCATTATTTCAACATATAGTTGAATTTAGAACGGTAGTTCATTATTGTTTATAGACTTATGACATTAGACTGTGGCAGCAATCGTTGGCCAAAAAAAGTGTCCCATTATAATTATCTCTTGACTTTCACAGTCAGTCTGATTCTTTGTTCATTGCATTTCATATTGAATTTCTGTCTTTCGTTTTCCAATCCAGCTACCCAGTGCAAGCATGGTGCTGTGTATGACACATGTGGACCGGGCTGCACCAAAACGTGTGACAACTGGAACGAGATCGGGCCGTGCAACAGAGCCTGCGTGGCCGGCTGCCACTGTCCCGCTAACCTGGTACTGTTCCAGGACCGCTGCATCAAGCCCACGTCCTGCCCGGGCCGATGACACCCGGAGGCCCCAGGGAGATCAGGGTGGAGGGCTTAGCAGGGACTCTGGGCTCTGGAGGGTTGGGGCTTTTAGCACAGACACTAAAAGGAGTGGTTCCCAACGCCCTGGCCAAAAATCAGAGCCCCCCCCCCCCCCCCCCTGTTTTTTTCCATCACTTGGGTGACTTCACAGAGTCACTGCTCTCCTCAACCCTCCACCACCACCAAGCCCTTCGCTTGGGTAGGAAAAGTGGACCTACTTGTACGACGATGACGTACTTCTCTTCTCCCTGCTGCAGAGGACCGTACCGCAGCATGCCAACACCGCTATAGGTGCTCTCAGGACAGAGTAGAGAGAAAGAGACAGAGAGGGGGGGAGTGTGAAGAGGAAGCCGAGCTCCCCACCTTCAGTTGAGGCCAAGACTCTGAGGCCTTATTGATCCGGACCTCTCCTGCTACAGCACACGGAACACTAACCAACATGCTGCAAAGAGGGTGGAGAGGACACAGACCTGCAGCTGAACGATGCAATGGCTTCTCACACCTAACTCAGCAAAGAAAGCTAAATCACAAACACTCGCTAGTGGCTAGTCAAAGCACAGCTCGGGCTGTCTTATTTAATTTCCAACTTCAGTGTCATTCATGTGTTCAATTTTATACTGTAAACTAACAAGATTTGTACAAAAAAGACAGCTTTTTATCATTATTGATATTATAAGGTATGGTTGTTGTTAATGATTGTTAATTTATATGCATTGGCCAATTGAAATGTTGTAGCAAGAGCCAAATCATCTAATTTTGTTTAAAAATAATGTAAAGGGAAAAGATATTTATATTTGTGTTATTGTATTCTGTGCTATTCTGAATTGTCTGCGGAGAAATACCCAAATGTGACATGTTATTTTAACATCACAGGGAAACTGTACTGTATTTTTGAAGAAAAGAAAAAAGAAAAAAGAAAACATTGTATGGTTGTGTGTTCTTTTTCATGTGTTCATGTGTACATTTGTTTTGACTTTGTAATTATGATATTTAAGAACAATGATATATAATGCTTTAAGTGAAAACCATTTTGTTTTGCTTGTTCCACAATTAAATGGGTGGTGAAAAAAAAGCATTCTTTATAGGTTCAGGAGTAAGTAACACTTAACTTGGACCATGGTACCATTTCAATGACATCATTTCATTCTATTCCCATTTTTTGCATTACTACAAACATACTAGTCTTCTCTATCGACACTGGACTGGACTTACAGTATCTAATGCTACATTTGCATACACAGCTTCAGTCCCATTCACAACAGGCCCGTTCTACTATCTGGTCTATTCTGTAACCTCAACCCAAAGCAATAAACCTCTACCACATCACATTTACACCCAGGCAAGCTGTAGATCTATTCGAGTAAACCGTTCCAATTTGTGTCTGATGTCTTGCCTACCCTGACTACATTAGATGGTCATTTTTACAAGATCTCATTCAAAGTTTCCTAGTTTGGTTAGGAACTAGCCTTTGTGTGTATCCCACCCACCCATCAGACAAATATCTACCTAAACTAGAAACACATTTTGGGTAAAATAACCAATTACAGCCTCATGAAAACACAATTAGTGGAACTATAGGATTCAGTTTAGTTCAGTTTTTGCTGTCTTACATGTATGAGACCAATAAAACAGTTTCCTTATTCCCACTGGTGATTTGATCTCAGCCTCTTTTTTTTTTTTTTTTTTTTACATTTTTCTTCTTTATTTTCTTGGTTAATGCCTCTATTGTTTACATTTTCAAAACAATTAACACATGGGAACAGAAACTGAATTAAGCATTTTGTTGGCAAAAGGCTGCAACACTTGAAAAAAGTTTAAATATCATTCAACAAAGGTATATATCTCTTTCAACCAATGTGTTTTGTCAGTGCGAGCATGCCTAAAATAAATCATTAAACCACAAAATACTAAAATCCAGTAAATACATTTTTGATTAAGTGACATTAGGACATTTTTACATTGTTGGCAACACTTATTTATTGGTAACATGTAATTGGTTCAGATATTCTTACACTGTTGTCAAATAATTATATTATTGGCTTTATTACATAAAATTATTACATTACAGGTATTATATTATTGGCCACAATGGCCAAGGCTTGACTGAGATGGGGTCTGGCGTCCCATCCTTTCTCTATGTGTAAATGTTTCCCAAGTGTGTAGGTATAAGATCATAAGTTCTACAGTATATGCAATAAATTATATTAATTAAATTGTATAAATTAAAAGAACTTGGGCTACTTTGCTAGTTGGATGTAGGATTGTTAGTTCTGTATGGTGTTGCATAGAAGGGGACTTTTTTTCAATCAAATTTAATTTTGCAATCAAGACAATCAGTGAACACAAAGACCAAATTGTGTGCAAATAATAAAAAATCTTCATAAGTCTTTTTAAATGATTATTGTTTAACAGAGGATATAGGGTAGGTTTATCATTCTTCATAAAACCCAATCTGATGGATTTCCGAAACACATTTCTAAATACTACTGTAAATAGTTGCTATTGCACAAACGAACCTTGTTCATGACAAATGTGACAAAATTCAGCTCACAGGATGTGTGATTCAGGCTGTTGATCTTCTCATTGTTTCTGAAGCATGCGCTGAAGTGGACAAAGGTGTGTTTGAGCCTTTGGCTCCACCATGTGGCTTTATATCACAGCACCAAATTCAGATCAGTGAATCAAACTGATACTAACAACCAACTACAACAGGTAAAAAAAATAGTTCTGTTGTCTGAAGTTCACTTTGAATATCTTCATTCATGGCAGTTAAGCTGCAAAACAATGATATGAGCAGGCAGCATGGAGAGAGGAGGCCTACGAGAGACTAGGCCTACGACTCACGTGTGGCCTGAGTTAAAAAATAGTGCTGAGGTGTCAGGTCATGAAGTTGCCTTGCCTACAAATACTTAGTTACCTTACTTATAGGGCCTATACTTTAAGTAGCTTTGAAACTAGTACTTTTACACTTTTACTTGAGAAAAATGCTTGAGTTAATAGATCAACTTCTAAAAAAGTCTCTGGTAAAACTCTAGTATCTACTTCTACCTGAGTAAGAAATGTGAGTACTCTAGACATCTCTGTCCTCAAGTCGAAATACAGTGAATAAAGATGATGTGGTTTTCTGCCCAGACCTCCAGTAGCCGTCTAGCCGTCTACACACACCAGGTGGCAGGTTTGCCTTGGATGCAAACAGGGCAGTTAGTTGTCACTAGGGTTGGGTATCGAGAATCGAGAATCGATTGGAACCGGGACTAGCTTTCCGATTCTCCCGGAATCGTTGCAGAGTTTAACTTTCGGTTCCTAGTTTCAATTCCTAGCCCGCCGACCGGAAGAAGCAGTTGTCAAACACTAACGAAGAGGCGTCCACTGGAAGTGTTTACATTTAACCACGAGCTTAAATCAAACCAGAGCATCTGGTCCGACATGGATGTGTGTCGGCAGCCCAAAGTGTGGCTTCACTTTACTAAACAAAACAGAACCTCTGCTAGATGCACAATTTGCGATAAGATTGTTTCGCGCAAAGGAGGGTGCACGTCAAACACGATAAAGCACCTCCGAGGTCATCAAATAGAGATAAATGTGTGTCCCGTATTTGTTGTGCTGCGCCGACCTGCAGGGCAGTCGGAATCCGGTGAGTAAAACAATACTACATCGGAACATCTTTTGTCGCCCTCTTACGTGTAGGCTATGTGTCATTTATATCCACCGTAAACCGTAAATCTGTCCGGTTTTCATCTTATGTTCATTCTGTTTACATAGCCTATTATAGCTTCGTGCATTCTCAGTAGCCTACTAACTAGAGTATGCTTCAACTTAGATTTCTTTCGACATGTTGACAATTCTGCCCTCAGCATGGATATACTATACACTATATAACCGATATAAAATGTAATTAATGCGGAAGAAAAGCTCCCACGCCATAATTGTATCTAAATTAGCTATGTACTGCTGTAAGAACTACTGGCTACTGAAAAATGTAAGGTTCATGTATCAATTGTCCACTGGAGATACCATCTGAACGGGCGCACATCCTGCCTGAGAAGGCAGACATGATAATTTTCTTGAACAAGAACTATCTTTAATTTTATACTGTTACCTCCTGCTGCTAATCTGGACAAGATTGTGTTTATTGGCTATTCTGCTCCAGATTAGCCCATCAGTGGAAGCATGTTAAAATGTTTCATGAGTTAAAAAAATTAAGTTAAAAATAAAGTTAAAGTCCACCTCTGTGAAAATGTATTCAGCCTATTTATGATGGTTATATTCAAGTTCATAGATTTGATATTTGTATTGTAGTTTAAAACAGCCTGTGAGAAATTCATAGTAAATTTCATAAAAAGTTCATAGAAATAAAATTGATGAAGGTCAGACTATTTCATTCAGAAAGACCGTTGGATAGCTGGCTCATTTAAAATATCCTTAACTTTTTTTGACCCTGCCTCTTACAAGAATCGGAATCAAGAATCGTTAGGAACCGGAATCAAAACAAGGAATCGGAATCAAAATCGTTCAGATTGAAACGATACCCAACCTTAGTTGTCACAGGCACGCTGAGAGAAATGTGATGCTCCTAAACCCTGCTAAGCGAGGACTGGTCTGGAAAAGTGTATCTTTGAATGATTAACATTCTAGGGTAAATAGAATTAGCTTACATTCTGACACTTTTTGGGGACTTTTTTTTTTTTTTTTTACAAAGCTCCTCGCAAGACAGAGATTTATTTTGCTGGACATTTCTGGACTCACTTGACCAAATAGCCTGCCAGGGCTGGATCATATATCACATGAACTTTTCTTGCTACTGCAATTAGTACTTAGACAACCCGTATCAAACTTGATTTTCTGTAAAATTATTTTCAATGTATTTTTAACATATTGTTGGGCATTTTTTTCCTCCTATGACTTCTCTAAATTGCACTGTTCACTCAGGAGAATTTATCAGCAAATGTGTGCTTCTTCTCAGGGGCACAGCTAGAAATTATGCATTTGGCCCCCAAAGCTCTCATTTATATTAACCCTGCTGTGTTCTCAAACGTCCTTTTAAAAGTTTTAAAAGTACTGTACCGTTCAGAAATGGCCAAAATGGGGGAGACAACAATTAATGCAAAACAAAAAACGTTTCCCCATGGGATCAACACCTGTGTTAGCAGTTCTCACAGAAAGTTGCAACAGTGTTTCAATAACATTGAACTTTTCCCAAAGATTTGTATATAAAGCTTTTTTGAGGCCTTGCTCACAGTTTGTTGTGTGTAATTAGGCCAAAAATTACAAATAGATTAATTAGTGATAATATATGTATTATTACAATTTTTATGATGAGTCTTAATGGAACACAAAATTGTTTAAAATGAAATGAACATAATAAGAAGGGTTAAATTAAAGGCCAAAATATAAAGAGACAGCTATCTGTGATGATAACAATAAAATGAATCACCATCAGAGTGTTTGTTGGGTTGTTGAAATCTTAGAGAGAATGGAGAAACTTAACAAAGCTGAAAACTGAACTGTTAAGTCCAGTTTTTAGAAAGGGAAGTTCACCTGCCTGAGGCTATCCTGAGAAAGCGCACAGAAAGGGAAACAGATGGAGCAGAGGCCGGATGGCTTGCCATCTAAACCTCCGGTGGCTCCCATTCCACTGCTGGAGGCCGGTTTGCCTTGGCTCCTGTGTCAGCCTCACTCATCCCTGTCCTCACTGTGATATAAACACACAATCCAGCCTGTCTGAATCTCAGGGACAGCCCAGCATAAGAAAGGGCCTATCTGTCTGGGAACTTTTTTTCATGGACCCGATATGGATATGGGTCGTGGCTGGCAGCCTAATGGTCCAGTATCCCTCTGCACACGGTAGGAAGCAGATTTGCTTTGGAATAAAAGGTGGTCAGTTGTCACAGGCATGCTGCGAAAACTGGATGCCAAACGTAAACTCCACTCAGCTATGACTGGCTCGAGTAAGTGTTTGCTTTTGACTTTTCTACATTCCTGTGTAAATATGATTACCATACCTTAATTCTGACATCTATTTTCTCATATAAGAATCCACAGCCAAAGGCTTCTGGACAGAGAGCATTTAATTCTGGACTCACTTAACCAAATACCAGGGGTGGACCATAACATGCCCTCATCTTCAGCACTTAATACAATAACTCATTTCAAAATTCATTTTCCTGTACTATCTATTTTTAACTGTAAAAACAATAATAGTGTTTGACACTTGGGCGTAATGCTGTAACGGCTAATACCCCCATCTGGTGGTAATAGAAAACACTCAAAGTTTAATCAAAAGGCATCCTACTACTACTTTTCCTACTCATCATCATCATCATGCTTTATATTCCAAATATATGCCATTGTGTGCCAAAAATAACCATGATGACAAGGAATTTTCCAATAGACACAACTTTACTGCTTTTGAAATCCCACAAAATACATACAGTGCATATTATGCTGATAAATAAACTGCTAAAACAACCCCGACATGGAAGCAAAGAAAGCAATACGTTTGGGAAAAGGAGAGGGCCAGATATGCACCACAGCAGTGGGGAAAGTATAGTGCACGCAAAACAAGAACTCCTCACAAAGACTGCGGATGCTCTACTCCGGATAAAATGGCTGTGGCTTTGCAAAAGTTCGTACTCTTCTGCATTGTCTAAAGAATGGAAGCAGGTGTGTAATTTGCAAGGTACAAACTCTACAACCATCCACACATCATGTCCTGCATATTGGCCATTTCCTCTTACAGCACTGATATACTTTGTTGTCTTCTTTTGCATTCCCAATATGCAAACAGCACGCACATCTTGTGATTACACACATGCACATTGCATTAAAGTGACCTGTGATATCAGACTGTCTCTGTCGGTATGCTGCATGTGCCTCAAAATCAAGGTGATGTAAAGACTGGGAACTGACAAGTTAATTTGTTGGAAGGAAAAAAAGGAAGTTGTTTATTGTTTACCTCATGTGAATATGGTGTTCTCTGTGAAAAAAAAAAAAACCTCAACTCTGCTGTCTGTACATCTTCAATTTGTGTCCACAAAACACATAAATGTTTTGTCCCGAGGTCAACTTCAGCAACACTAAATAAATATATTAAGTACTGTACAGACAATGTGGTTTTTAGGTTTTTTTTCATTCTGTTTGTTTGTTTGCAAAGACAGTCTTTAGATATACTGTAAGTGTGCCCACTACTGTTGATCTGTTTCCCAGTAAGTGACTGCTACATTAACCCACATGGATCTTGGCAAAAAAAAAAAAAACGTGACCAGCTGAATTAAAAGTGCCGCTGTAAGTCCCACTACTGAGTTATGCATTTAGCTCAATTCATTTAGCATTCAGCTATGCATATAACAACCACTGCTGCCAGGATATTGTAACTGTGTAAAGTTGTTCCCTAGCTTTGTGAGGAAAAATATGTCAATATTTAACCTTTCTCTTTGTTACTACCCCTCACTGATTGCAAGGTGTGTCAGACAGCTTTCATATGGAGCTCATATGAAGGCCTCCTCCACTAGACAGACATTATGGGACAGGCCCAATTCATTTGATGCACTACCATTTGTCCTGGAATATGTCTCAAATACAATATAACTCTCTTTTTTTCTGATAGAAAAAGATAATCCTTTTCTGCTGTACAGTGGATCGCCCTTTGAGGGACCCCATTACAAAAGATAAGTAAACTGAAAATATGTCTAAAATGTAAATGGCCTGAGCCGCTAGTTGGACTAATATAACATTGTGTGTTCACAGCTTTGGCCATGCGCACGGCATCAGGGAGTGATTCAAAGGGAAGGGTCCAATACAGTATGAAAATAAAAGGGCTCAAGCTGAAACGCACACGTCCGCCTGCCGTCTTCAAACGCGTGAGCCGAGATACATCGCCGCCCCCTCCCCCACTGCCTCATATGTTAAAAGATCTGAAATACAAAAAAATAAAATATACATCTAATAAAAAATACACTCTTTTAATCTCCCAGTGTTCAAGAAGGGGGGTTTAAAATCGAGAGGAGCCAAGCGTTTTTTTTTGCACAAAGGAGAGTGGGTTTGATGGTGGGGGTGACCAGGGGAAGGAGAACAGGAGTGAGGAGGAGTGAAGTAAGATGATCAGTTATCATCACTGTCGCTTCCAGATTCACTCAACTGAAGGTCATTCCCTGCACAGAGGAAATAGCAGAACATGAGCATTGTAAAACATACCATTTGGATGAACGTATAACATAGTATTGTATAGCTTTTCTGATCATGTCAGGTTATTTGAATGCAGTTTAAAAAGGTAAATGTTTTGACAGGGACATGTTTAGCAATGTTACAACAATGTTTTTTTTTTTCAATGTACAACAAACAACAACAAGAAACTACAAACCTGTCTTTAAATAATTCAACAACTTTCTCTCCCACAATACTGACCCTATCCTCCCCACATGTGTTTGTGCATGTTTTCAGCTTCCATAGCTTTAGCCTTTAGCCTCTATGCAACACACTGTCTGCTCCCCAGGGACCCCCCCCCACCTTCCTGACTCCCACACAGTCCTCCACTTACTGAGTGTGTTCATGAGCTGGTTGCTGCTCTGGGACTTGTCAGTGCCATTGGCCATGGGCAGGCGGTTGGGGGAGGGTTGTTGGTGTGGCGCGGGAGAACGCTCCTCCTCGCCATCACTGCTGGAGCTGTCGTCTCCGCTCCCGGAGCAGCTGCCCGAGTCCGAGGAGCTGCTGCTGCCGCTGCTGCTCATCTGCTCAATCACCTCCACCTCCGCACGCAGCTCTGAGTTTACACAGAGTTACAGTAGGAGAGATTTTTTCACCGTGGTATATTTATTACATGGTTATAAACATGTCATACCTACTTGGCACAGACAAAGCAATATGTTCATTCATGAGGGAAAGAAAAAGTTAATTTCTATTTAGAATGGAGAACATTAGCAATAAATCTGGGGTTTAACAGGTAATGATCAATTCTAAAGTCCTCTGCTGTTCCAATAAGACTGACAGCCAGTTAGACCACTTCACCTCCAGTACTACTAATAATTTAAGAGTTTGTGGCAGTTCTTCTGAAGATCCACATCAAACAAAAACTCTACTTGAGTCTACATGAACAACCACAGCTAAAAAAAACAACACGCCTGCAGCTGTTGCCGTCGCAGCTGTTGCCGTCCTAAATAAACAGCATAGCTTGTGTCTGAAGAGGAGATGCTCTCAACTCACCTCTCTTGATGTCGTCCAGCTGAGGCTCAGGGGAGGGATTGTCCTTGGATGGTGATGGAGATGGAGATGCTTTGGCACCAGCTCCTGGCTTGGTTGGAGCACGGAACTGTGAGGGAGGCTGGTTGGCCCGTACAGATTGCTGCTCTATTCGTGCCTGGATCTTGCTACTGCCTTCGGCTCTGCAAATAATACATCAAAGGCATCAAAGTATGCATCAAGGTATGGTCTTGTTATCAGTTCAGACTATAGTTCAGATATAAACTATGTAACTACATGGCTGTTTAGCCAACTAAGATAAGAAAAACATTAATTTCTCTGAAATTTCAAGTATAGTTAATTTTATTTCAAAGGCTGAAACAGCTGCTGATGAGACCTCTTGCAAAACTGCATTGTGTGACAGCATGCATTTTGTTCTGCAGTACTACTGTAATAATGTCCAAAATTGCACTATGCAGTACAATGTAGTAAAATACAGTGTTTTTGTTTTGTTCTGTGTTCTGTTTTGCCAAGATTTTGGTGATATTATGAAACATATTGTAGTGTACAGCAGTAATTTGTAAAACTGCAGTTTTTGTAAAGCAGTACAACTGCAAGCCCTTACCTGGTCTTTTTGACCTGTATACTGCTGCTTAGTTTTTCAAGAATGTACTCCCCAGTGTCATGGTTGATGATCAGAACGCAATCTTTCTGATATGGCCGCTTGTTGCCTTTAAAAACTGTCATTGGGGGTGTGGAACCCTGAAAGAGAGTTAGACATAGTTCAAAACATTAAAGGGCCAAGCGTCTGTGGAAGCATTTATTAATTTTTTGTAAATGTGTTTTGCAATACCGGAATGTGAGGTAACGTGATGGTAACTTCATCTCCTTTTCCAACCTGCAATTCTCCTTCACATGTTGTGTCTATGGACGCTGGTTTGAAGTCATCTGCAACAATCAGTATCAGAGAGAAGACACTGTCACATGCATTGCAGGTGAAAAATGTGTCAGTTCAACTAGTCATGAGTGATTGAAATGTAATGAATAATACTGTAATACAAAAACAACAACAACAGCAGCAAAAAGAACTCTACATGACATGTTATGTTATTAGATAGATAGATAGAGATACTTTATTACTTGAGGGGGGGGGGGGGGGGGTGTTGATGTCTTGTTAATGTTACAAATAAACTTTAGAACAGACTTTTGTCATATACAGTAAATCTGGTCCTATAGTTTGTAATCCGTGACAGTGACACTTCAAAAACAACAATTAGCTAACCTTGACCATGTTAGGGCTGGAACTGACGTTGTTTCATTCCTGACTGTCTCGATAAGTGGCATCACTTACCAAGCCATGCTAACATTGCTACCTTGCTAGCACAAAACAGCTGAGATAATGTAAACATGCAGGGCTAACTCACTATAACCACTGACTATTATTATAATAGAAAGAATTGCCAACTCACATCTAATGGTATGAAAGGAAGATTTAGGGCGTTTTTCAAAGCTTTCACCAAGCTTTAAAACATGCTCTTCTTTGTCCAGAAGCGGATTAGAATTTCCATTCATGGCCTCCTCCGAACGATAATCCTCACATTTATTAAAAGCCTAGAAAATCCAAGCGTGTTGCTAAATTACTAAAACCACAATTCTAATAAATCACAAATGATAAATCCAGGCTACATGATAGGCAGCCGCTAACACACACAGGCTAATCCCTTGGACAAAAACAAAGTCCGACGTAAACGTCATGGAATTGGCTACACCCACTGAGCTATGCTACACCTTTTCCTGTCTTCCTGTTTTTGTCCCGTCCTCAAATTATGTCGATACACTGCAGAATCTTTACGGAAGCTATGTTCCGCTAGCAACCATATTGCAAATGAGCTACGACGACATCTGTTCTTTACGGTCTATGTTTTCTACACGGATTACAATTGTAGGTGCACACTCGAAATTCCATGCCGAACAAAGCCTAGCTTCAGGTGTTAGGCAATAATTTCGAAAATGTGTGTTGTAGATGCAGTTTAGACAAAATTACTGAATTTAACGGTATCAATAATGCTTGAGTCAAGCTAACCACTTTAGCCAGCCTTAACGTTACATGTCATTTGGTAATGAGTTAACTGACACATCTCAAATTAAATGGAGCCATCTGAGCCCTCACTAGATGCAGGTGGAGCTGAGTCTCATGTGAAAATAGATGATCTCGGCCTGAGGATTCTCTCTCAGGAGGAGTTGGACAAATTGAAAGACGACCGAGTCTTGGTGTCCGAATTTAAGCAACAAAAACTTGAGAAAGATGCCCAGAAGAACTGGGATTTGTTTTACAAACGGAATACAACAAATTTTTTTAAAGACAGACATTGGACGACAAGGGAATTTGAGGAGTTGAAAGCATGCAGAGGGGTAACGTTAACGTTAGAACTATTAAGCTAAATTTAAAAAGTTTGTTTAAGCAGCCATAGTTGGAGCTTTTTACTTATCCTTCTGTCCTCCGTTAGTTTGAGTCACAGAAGTTGGTGTTGCTGGAGGCAGGCTGTGGAGTGGGTAATTGTATTTTCCCACTTCTGGAAGAGGATCTCAGTATCTTTGTTTATGCCTGTGACTTCTCTCCTAGAGCCGTGGAGTTGGTGAAGGTGAGCAATGAACAAGCACATTACGCTGCTCCAGGCAAATAACGTTATGGCTGTAAAAAGCAACAGTAGCTGTAGTAATCACGTGTAACGTTAGTAATAAAGTTTCTTTTTTTCAGCAAAATCCTCTGTACTCTCCAGAGAAGTGTTTGGCATTCCAGTGTGATTTGACCAAAGATGACCTGAGGGATAGCATCTCGGTTGAAAGCGTGGATGCAGCCACCCTCATATTTGTGCTTTCTGCCATCCACCCTGACAAGATGCAGCAAGCTCTTGAGAATTTATTTAGGGTAGGCTTAGAGTAGTTTCACATATCATATCATATCATATACAACGTTACGTTATGTTAACTGAACTTTGTGCGGCATGCATTGCTGCCTAGAACCATTGTACATATCATAGAATACATTTGCACATTTGTTAACAAAACGTTATGCTGCATGCGCGGCTGTTTTGACACTCTTCTGTTTTGATTTTGTCTTCCAGGTTCTGAAACCAGGTGGGGTTGTGTTGTTTAGAGATTATGGCATGTATGACCATGCAATGTTCCGTTTTAAATCAGGCAACAAGCTTGGGGAGAACTTCTATGTGCGCCAGGATGGCACACGGTCCTATTTCTTCTCCAAAGGTAAGTACATGTAAATACATAACTAATTTGTAAATACTCCGTCACAAAGCATGCCTTTATTGCATGTTCTCCACAAAGCATCCCTTTATTGCATGGCATTATTATAATGCATTTACCCATAGTGTAAAATGGATGCCTTCTGGATTCTAGTTGAAGTTGTATTCAGTGTATATTGAATTGTTCGTATTGTATTGGTAGTGGTGGTTTTACATGTACATTGTTCTTACTTGATCCAGAGTTGTTGGCTAAACTATTCCACAGTGCTGGATTTAAGACTGTGGTGAATGAGTTTGTCCTGCGAGAGACTGTGAACAAGAAAGAAGGTTTGTGTGTGCCTCGTGTCTTCCTCCAAAGTAAATTCAGACGCCCGCTGGCCTGAACAATCAAGGATGAAAATGTGCCAAAGTGAATGAATGATCTTGTTTCAATGCAAGAAGAATACAAGAATTTGAAAATGTTTCTAATATTATTACCACAATTACAAGAATGTATACACCATGTTTTGAGGAAGTAGTCTAATTGCAGTCAGGTTGTTTTTATTTACAATTATAATAAATGTTTTGTAACTTGTTTCCTAAAATGTTTTCTAATTTATTGTTTTGTCATCAATTTTGTTATTCCTTTTTTCTGGTGACATACCAGAGCCACCTCTCCTGAAATGGTTGGGTTTTGACTACACCCATACATGACCACATACAAGTCACCACAAGATGGCAGCAACAGACCTCTGCAAAAAAATTAAGATGACTGAGCCTATTTGTTTATCATAAATTATTTTGATTATTAATGAATTAGATTCTAACTTTTGTTTTAATATCTATAGAGCTTGTATTTGTTGTGATACGATTCCATCCATGACTCCAATTGCACTAGACCTACAAGAACTCAACAAGAATTCATTATTACATTCCAAAAAAAAAAAATTCCAATGTGCATCGATTTCTTAGATTTGGCTTCTAGTATTGTCACCTTTAGTAGCCTGCACTGCACATGCATAATTATGTAAGATGCATAGGCCTACTGTGTGTTATTCACTGCAAACAAAAACACAATTAACACTCTTTCCTACTCCCCTTTCCCCTTGGCACTCCACCAATTGTCCATGGCTATGTGTCCATTGAGCATGTCCCAGTTTCACGTCCTGTTGGGGAGCAGAGAACAAGATGAACTAAGTGCAGAGGCTCTCAAGGTCCTAGCCTTATCAAGTTCAACTCCTTATTCAGCAGTCTTATAACAGGTTGTGGTCGACATACACACCCTATTCCTTCCCCCAGCACAAGCAGACCATGAGGCGACCTTCCCCTCGTGTAAACCACTTCTTAAGAATTTGCAAAATTTTCCTGTTCAATTTTATTTATACAGAGCATTATATAAGAGTCAGGTTTCATAGTGCATTTAAATCAGAGAGCACCTGTGAGCAACAGGAGTAAGGGAAAACTTATTTTATTTCTGTTGTGGTCTAGGGGAAAAGGAAAAAAACCTTGGGTAGATCTAGGGCTCAAAATTGGTGTTTAGAGTGGAGCAGACATTAAAATAAACCATTGTAAACCTTTTTCCCAATGGAAAGATTTAATGAAAGGGTGTGATCTATTTGTCTATTGTTCCATTCAGCTTGTCATTGCCTACAGTCTGGATTTCAAATGTAACCAATTAAGTGAACTTGACAATGTGAATTCTGAATGCAACCAAAAAGAAGACTAGTACATTAAGTTGTACAAGACAACACTCTCATCAGCTGAATACAGTGAATAGCTATTGAAATAAATGCTAACAAATATATTTCATATTACTGTCAAGTTGACCATCCTTGTCCATCTGAGTTTATTTTTTGGACAATTAACTGCATGTTTTTCAAGAGATGGAAAGAGCCTTTTTATGGTCATTGGCAACACCAATGGCAGGTCATTACATAAAGAATATTTCGTATAGTGATGTTCACTGTAGCTTCCCCTTTTCTCACGTCACAGTGAGAAAGAACAGTGCTACCGCTCCGGTTGGATGTCCTTGAGGAGACCAGGTGCTTTGTCCAAATTACATAACTGTCAGACAACCATCCAATCTCCCGATCTGTATTTCCCTGGTCTGACAGCAGGAATGAAGACAAGGTGTTCGTGTTTGTGTCTCAGAAGGCAGTGTGTGAGTCTGAGAGGAGAAACGGTGAAGATGTTATCCTTGTCCTTGGAGTGGTTCCACAGGACATTACTAGAGCTGCAAACAGTTCTTTGTGGTGATTTCAAATACTCATCTTGCCTGAACTTACAATTCAATCTTTGGAGATAACGGACAGCTATGTGAGGGTTGAGGGCCTATAGAAGAGATTTTTTGTTGTTGTTTTAAAGGCTATAGGAAGCTACGATATAGTGCCTGATTGACGCTTGTACCCCTTCAGCTGGATGCCAGGAGCCATATAGTTCTGTATAAGCAGGACTCACTTAATTATGGCTTCAGCTAGCCTACATAAAGCTTGGTCATGATGTAGGGAAAACCTACAAAAGATTTCATAATGGTCTTGTGGTTAATATAGGCCTATACCACCATACACCACATGTAATGCCAAATGTAATTGCTGTTTTAGTCGATGTGGCTGATACAATCTATGTAATATTTAATAAGTAGAATGACTCACTGTAAAATAGCTTGTGTACAGAGGGATTTTCCTTGTTACTTTCTTTTGATGACATCGAAAGTGATAACACTAGCCTATTTAAATAACAATGACATTGGAAGCTAATATAAAGCCAAATACAAAATCGGAAGTGTCAGACATCCTCACACCACACACAAGCAGTCAGAGGGGGCGGGTCTCAATGAAGTCCTTCTCTTTGCATATATCAGTCATACCAGACACATGCTGAGGACGCGCAAGGTTAGTCTGCAGGCTCAATGGATAAATCGAATGCACACTGAACCTCGGCGGATCACGATACTTAGGTTCCATGATTATTTCGGCTTTATTTTTTTCGTAACAAGAGTGAAAAGATTGACGTCTAGTGCTATCGTGCGAAAACCAGTTTCCAGCCCGTTGATGAGGCTGCCTTTGTCCTGAAGATCTAAATTGCGGAGGTTTGTACGAGATGGATAGTTTAGAGAAGGAAAATAGGTCAGACGAAGAAATAGAATCTTCTGAGGAAGAAGAAGTAGACCCCAGAATCCAGGTAAGGCCAATATATGTTTTTACATATCTTAATAATGAATGACACTCTCGGTTCTGAATTTGTGTCGTCTGTAGATCATTTCTGAAGTTCTGCTATGATGGTGACGTTAAGAAAACAGTCAACATTTTCACTGTAACGTGCGTTTTTGTGTAACGTTATTAAGCTAGGCTAGTTTGCACTGGTAACGTGGGATGATTTGCCTTAAAATTGTAAGCATCTCCGCAGTATTTGCCGTTTTACAAGAGTCTGACATTTGTAGTTCTATAGGAGATGTATGACCTGCCCCAAACGAAATACGAAAACGCTTGGAATTTAGGAATAGATCTACTGTCCATACACGATGTGTATTTGTCACTTTTTAAAAATCATATTGGTATATTTATTTTGTGTAGTAGAGTACCTGACCTGACTCTTCTTTTTGTGTTAATATTTTGTATGCTTTCTAAACAGGGAGAACTTGAAAAACTCAATCAATCTACAGATGACATCAACAGATGTGAAACTGAATTAGAGGTAGGCTACCTTATTTTTCATCTTTACTAATTACTAGGTTAGGTTTTTTTTCAGAGTTGTCTTTCACATGTATAGGCCTACCTAATTGAGAAATCTGCAAAACCTTTATACATTTGATCAGTAAAGTGGACAATTTTATGCTAATATATATGTATTTATTTATTTGTTATAAATATACCACCTGTTCCCAGTATTTTATACAGCACCTGCATCTCAGCTTGAAGTAAAAAAAAAAAAAGATATTTAGATAAATTGCCCACCCCCAACACTAAGTAGGCCTGATGCACACATCTGGTTGAGAGGCATTATGTAACATGTGTCTTTACTGGGAATTCTTAGAACAAACTCTAACTTTGGAAGTGCACAATGACGCAAAGGTGGGATAAATCTTTTGGCTGCTCCCTTGGCTGTCAGACTGACACTGTGCTTCAGTAGACTACCGCAGTAATAATGTGCACTGGTGGTGTGTGTGTGTGTGTGTGTGTGTGTGCCAAGCATAAACGTGATGAACTTTGAGCCTGAGTCAAGGACCCTCAGTGCTGTAAACGAGGTTAACCACTCAAACAGAAAGACATCAGCTGAAGGCCTGAGCACATGACCTTTTGCTCTCCAACTCTCTCTTTCTCGGTTTCTCTCCAACTCTCTCTGGCCTGCATCTCATCTCTTCTTTTTCTGCTCGGACTAGATCTTTGATTTGTCTTTCGTTTGGGGGGAATCCAAACATGATAAGGAAATTAAAAGTATAGTGTAGTTGCATTGATATAGTGTGGAAATGGGTCTGGAAATTGGGGGACTTTCCTCAGCATCATGGGTGCATACATTTTGTTACTCCTTATGTGTAACCACACACAGAGAATCTTGAGAGATTTTTAACATATTATTAGTTTTAAAATTGATTGTGTTTTTAAATGGAGTCTGAGGTATAGATAACACAGAATTTCACTGAAGTTATTGGACGCTTTGCCTCTCTGAATAAAAATCAAGAGAGTAGTAGGAGGAGGAGGAAATGAGCACACACTGGTACGGTGCAGTTGAGTGTCTCGCAGCAATATCCCTCTCGACCTGCTTCTGCCAACAGCTTTTTGTCTTGTCACACAGCTCACTCTGCATCCACTGCAAGGGAAGGTTATTTACACCTCATTTCACCATCCTCAGAAATCCAACATGAAGTAGAAATAGTCGTGAGTCTTGTGAAGACGAAAGATGGCACCCATTCCCATGGTCTTTATTCGATGTCATTCTATGTAAGAATTGTAAGAATTTTGAAAGGTGCACATGAGGATGATGGCATAAGGCTGGGGAAGGGGGTGTGTGTGTGTGTGTGTGTGTGTGTGTGTGTGTGTGTGTGTGTGTGTGTGTTTGGGGAAGGGAGGGTGCAGGGTGCGGTACATGACGCCACCACAGCTGTACAAATTGTAGCTGCACAGTTGAATAAATTACAGTAGTTCAGCACAGTTGTATGAATTAGTTTAGCACAGTATATATATATAATATGCGCTCCAGACAGAGGAGAAGAATGAACGACTGGGATACTCTCCCACATGTCTGCCTTCTGTAGATGGATGATGGAGGAACTTATGTGCCCTTTTTTCCTCCACTGCTTGGTGTAAGCTTGTATGCATTAGAGCACTACTATTTAAAGATTAATAAATAAAATGGCTAAGTATTGGGGCAGATATGGCCTTCTGGTTAGGGTTTGGGACTTAAAACTAAGGCCCACCAGTTTGATCCCTAACCAGTAGACAAGTAGGCTTCAGCTTAGACCAAAATGATGCTCTAACTCCTCACTGCTACACACAGCCCATTGCAGCACTGTGGGATCAGAACAGTATATGTGCTTAGACTTACAGTCACCTTTCTAATATGATATCCATCATTTACAGTCCAAGAAATCCAAGACGGTTTCAAGTAGTTGATTTGAGATACTGAAGATTTCAGGCATTTCCGTTATCTTCTTCCTGAAAGGCTGTCTTTGATAAGCTGTGTTATTCCCCCTCTGGCTTTTCCAGACCCAGACATTGTGCCACCTGTTTTGCCCACAAGTTTTTTTTGTTTGTTTGAAAGAGTGAAGATGACGTCTGGAGCAATTCATTTTAAGATTTTAAGTGAATTATCAAAAGAATGTCTTACAGTGCTAGTTTTGTGTTGGACACAAAGATAAGAATGAAATATCTTGTTGCATCGATATAGATAACCTGTTCATTTAATTTGGACTTAATTGAGTTTGTGGACACGGCTCTTCCGAGGAAAATCTAATGTGCACACTCTTCCTAGAAAAATGGCCCCAGAGAATGTTGATGATGATTTTGATCTTCAGATTTGTTTTGACCTCTGACAATGACCCTGTCGTTATGTGATAACATTGGTTGGTAACATGCTTCTTGTGCTTCTTCCAACAGGATGCGAGGCAGAAGTTCCGCTCTGTTTTGGTGGAGGCCACAGTCAAACTGGATGAACTGGTGAAGAGGATGGGGAAGGCGGTGGAAGACTCCAAACCGTACTGGGAGGCCAGGAGAGTAGCCCGCCAGGTATGCCCCAAAGGCCAAGGGCCAGAGAACCAGAGGTCTGCTCTGGCTTTTTGCACAGCTGTTTGGCATGTTGATGCCCTACATTTTCCTGGATTGGAGAGGGGAAGCCCCACGACCACTCTAAATCAAATGACACAGTGCCCGCATAGACCTGAATAAATGCATTTGTAGTAACTTATATTTCGAGTGCATTTGTGCATTCTTTAGCTTCCAGCTAGGTAAAAAAAGCACATTCATTCTTTAATGACTCACAGTCTCCAGCCACTGTAGATTTAATCAGTCTACCTAGCCTTGTGTTATGTGTGGTGTGTATGAGATGAAGCTTGGAGCAGAACTTGAGGGCATTTTAACGGAGCCACAATTTCAGTTCCCTTATTCGGTCACGCTATAATGAGAGATGTGCAGCTGACCCGTGCGAGATAAGAACAGTAGAGGTTTTGTGCTGTCACTGAAGAGCTCAAATTGATGCTATTATATATATATATATACAGTATATATTACACACACACATATTCTTTTTTATTTTATATATCATGTTGTTCCCATTGGTTTGAGATCCAGGCGCATTATCCCTGTGGCAAAAGTAGGACACGGCGTAACATGAACGATTTATGGGACTCCTCAAAAGTTGGTTGGAAGTCTGGCTCTGGCCTAGTTTTTTTTTCACTGACGTGGCAGAGACTTTTTAGGGACTGTTCTCCTGGGCTGACCAAGATGGGTTACAGTGATGATGGCAATGACGAAGTTAAAAGCCCCCCTTGCCCTCCTCAATCTTTTAGTGCCACTTTAGTAGTCAGACTCTGCCTGTCAAGAGTTTTGGTGGTCGGATCAGACTCCTGCTAAATTGGTAGCTGTTTGGCGTTTTATTTTCCCTTTTGTTTGACCACATCCCTAATGCAAACCTAATGAGATGGGGTACCCCAGCTAGTGAAATTCAGACTGCTGTCTCTTCCAGTTAGTGTGGAACAGTACCAGTAAAGAGGAAAAGAGCACCACTCTTATGTGGAGGGGTGTGTGTGTTTGGGAGGGTCCGTCCATTAGACTGGGGGATGGTCCGCCATATGTTGTTGGCTTTGTTTGCACAGAAGCCCATCTGTCCAGATGCTGATGTTCAAACTGACTCTAGTGAATGTGTCACGGTCACGCCATAGCTGAGACAAATGCAATCCTGACAGCACTTGGAGATTTTCATATCAATTAGCCCGGGGAAGAAGGGACGGAGGGAGGGAGAGAATGATTGAAGGTATTGATGATTGAATGTGCCGTCACATTTTCACAACGCTAATTATCGCTGGAGAGGACCGTAGAGTGAGGCAATGCAGGAGGCGATTCGATGAATTTACGGGCGTTACCCTCCAGGAGTGTGTGTCTGTGTGTGTGTGTGTCTGCCTGTGTGTGTGTGTGCATGGCCATATGCCTGTGCCTACATGTGCCTGCATGTGTGTGTCTGTGTGTGCGTGCGTATGTGTGAGTGTGTGTGTGTGTGCTTTTTGGGGTGTGGGAGGGGTGTTGTTGGTTGAGGGTAGGCAGGCCACGTCTGTTTAATCAGCACAAAGCCCCCATGAGGCTCGTTCACCCAGAGCTGGCTGTGGCTGGCCCATTGTGTGCACATTTGATAAAGAAGCACTGCGGAGGTGCCTGAGAGACTCCAGAGATGGATGGCCACTTGCCGCTTGAGTGAATGTGTGCAGACGCACTGGCACAGAGGGAGGGAGTGTGTGTGTGTGTGTGTGTGTGTGTGTGTGTATGGGTTAGGTGGTGGAGGGAGCTGGCAGTCGGTGGCAACTTGTTTCTTGGTGTTGGCTATTGTTTTGGTTGTGTGTGTTTGCTGTGCTGGAACACCACTATGCTGCTTCTCCAGCTGCACAGGAGGCAAATGGAATTACACACACAAGCAGGATGCCAAGTACACTTATCTGCCACATTCCTTCGGACATTCATGAACACGATCAGTACTTAAGACGTCTTTCCTATACCCACATTATGTATTGTTTGTATGTATGCAATGACCAAAACCTGTTAATCACCCATCTCTGGAATGACTGCAGCTCCAAAAGTAGGTTTTCATTGATTATCATAATTACAAATAGTAAATCAAATGAATGCAATGTATGCATGATTGATTGCAAGCCATAAAAAAATCAACATGGAGTATTTATGTTACACCAGCAGAGCACATAATGTCCCACATTATATGTGGCTGGCAGTAGAGTTCTCTCTCTTTCTTTCTCTTTCTCTCTCTCTCTCTCCTACATTCCTTCTCTCTTCTTCACTCTACATGTTCCTAGTCTGCAGTCTTTGGCAGACTAACGCTGGACTTTTATCTGATCTGATCTGACGTCAGTACCTGACTGCAGCCCACTCCTCCTTCTCTCTGCCTCTCTCTCCTTCCCCGCACACCAAAATGTCTGTTCATCCCCCCGTCCTGACTGCTTGTCCTATAAATAGGGGCATTTAGCACCCATTTATTCTGTGGTGCCAACTTGCATCTGGTCTGTTGCATTCATTTTGCATGCACACATCCTCAGTGGCACTGGGTTTACACTTCTCAGTGGTTTGTCATGTAGCCTAGCGCTTGTAGCAAGTCAGTTACTTACCTTTGCTTTATTTATGTTCTGCTATGTTCTGGTTGCTCAGGCACCTCACACTGTAATGCAGTGATAATAATATGGCCATGTTCT